>PVJO010005417.1:0-98706 GCA_004026905.1 Hystrix cristata | reverse complement strand
AAAAAAAAAAAAAAGTTAATGTTTTGATTTTCAGTTGAGCATAATACAGTCAGGAAATAACATCCCGAGTATAATCATGCAATTGCTATTCAGAGCAGAAAGTAAACTGCTGAAAAATGCTTTTTTCATTTTTATATCTTGCAAACCACAGATTCATCCTTGTTCCATCTTCTTATAAGTGTTATAACTTTCTATTTTTCATAGGATTTATTCTCTGAATGATAAATCCTTAAGAATGTACTAAAACAGTATCCATTGTAAACATTCTGTAATTGTGAGCTATTGCTCTATAACAAACAATTCTCAAATTTAAAAGGCAAAAACAATAACACCTTATTGCATTTCTCAATTCTACCATCTGCCTAGCAGTTCTGCTAATCTTGACTAGCTCCACTTATGAATGGTACCTAACAGCTCCAATAGCAAAGATCTGAATACATTTCATGTGGTTTCCGTTACCACAACAGGCTACCCAAGGTTTTTATCATGGTCTTGGTAGAAGTCCAAGAAGGAAGCAGAAATATAGCACAAGTTTGCACACCTCTGTTTACATCAAGTTTACTAGTTCAAGGAATATCAGGAGACTAGGATGACATATTGTATTTCTCAGCATGTAATAACTTATCCTAACATTTTCTACTGATGTAAGAAGAGATAAATAATCTAGTTTTGAGAGAAAAGTAAAGCTGAAAGAAGGATTTTATAGTTGACTCTCCAGTATGTAGCATTAACTGACATTCCAGGAAAGCATAAGGGACAACTGTGCGGAGAGCACCAAAAAGTTTCAAAATATACAATTTGGCATATATAAAAGTGTTAAGTACTAGAAATTGACATTGAAGGCAGTTAGTAATGGACGTTATTGGCTGTGACTACCATGCTGTTTCTTAATGGATAACTATTTCCTTTCAATCTTTTTGACCCTAAAGCACATTGTGAGGGCCAGATGTTCTGTTATTTGGCACTGTTCCCAGATAAGCATTATTACTTGATTTTTCACCCCGATTACAAAGATCTTATTGCCAGTTAGGTAAAATTAGCTCATTATCCGATTAAAAATAGTAAAGTTTTACACGCAGTACCTTATATAGCATTAATGGTATGGAGAATGAAAGCATCTATCATTCTTTAATTCTACAATATTACTAATAGCAAGTATCTCAGAGTGAATTATCAATTCTGATATTATTTCACTCAGTAGTATGCGAAAATGTGGTTCTTGGTTCCTTTCTTAATCTTCTCGTTTTCAAGTTTCTTAAACTGCCAAGTTAGAACCCAACAACCCATGATGATCACCTAAACCTTAACAAGAGAAGAAATTATTCTATTTCTGAACTATGGAAATTAAAACACTTTAGTCTTCAAACAAAGTGTTTCTTCTTCTAAACTGTAAACTACCTACTTGTATTGAATTTACTAATAAACTTTATTTAAAAATCCAAAGCTGTCTTATAGCTTTCCAGTACTGTTACATTTCTACATCTCCACCCCACCTTTATTTCTTCCTCTGTCCTTTAGATGTGGTGTGGTCTATCACATCCATGATTCCTTGGTTGAATTTTCAGCCACTTCTTTTAGTACTCTGCCTTGTTTATATACTTAGAAAAACCCTTATGCTGTTTTAATAAGCATTTTTTGTATACCTAAATCCAGGATGCTTTTCATAATGGTAGAAATTTATAAAGCCATAATGACAAGTTTTGCTAAAAATACATGCTTTCTAAATTCAATTAAATACACAGTACATTCAAATTATCTTTATTTTGCTACATTATCTATGAGGCCATACCAAACATTTCAAAAGTTTTCATTTTCATTTGTGTCTTTGTATAAGTGAAGTTTTCCAAATCTTATTGCATATCCATATCAGTGAAACAGAAATAATCACTTTGGGGTTACTGCTAATTATGAAAAGCATTTGTAAAATTGTATCCCAGTAGCATTATTTTAGGAAAAGCTGAATTTATGTGAAAGAGAAAAAATGTTAAAAAATACATTGAAGATGAAGATGAGATCCTGTGTGTTTGAGCGCACTTGAGCTACACCAATAGAGTGCACTTTTAACAAAAAATCAGCAGCAGAGGCACTGAAGACAGAAGAAGGAAGATGGGCCTGGAAGCAGAGAAGAACTAAGCTGTTTGTTAATATCTTTTGAATTGGATACACTGTGCATATCTGTACAGGATATCATAAGTTATTTTTAAAAAATATAAAAAGCTATGCAGATTTAACTTTAGTGTCTTAGTGACTTTTCTCATTGCTGATTTAAAATACACAAAACCCAAAGTTAAAGGAGGAAAGGTTTATTTCAATTTATAGTTTGCAAAGGTTTCAGTCCATAGTCAGCTGGCTCCAAGGCAGGGTGTCATGGCAGAGGGGCCTCCCAGAGGAGAAACAGTCCATGGGTGGCAGGCAGAAGGAAATGGAACAGCAGCAGCAAGCCTGTCTTCTTGCTGTTCCTTTATATTCCATCCAGGCTATAAATCAATTGAACAGTGCTACCCACACCCAGGATAAGAGTTCCATTATCCACACATTAATCCCTTTCACACACTCTAGCCACCTTTGCAAAGCCCCACCTATGATCACGTGATACTTTGGGGGGCATTTAGATACAAGCCATAAGAATTAGTAAATTCTATATTCCTAAATTCTCAACCTAACAATATGCTGACCTTAGTACTAAATCAGTAAAACTCTGCAAATCAAAGAAGAAAATGTAAGTGATTACACGTTAAGTATATTTAAGTGCTATAAAAACTTTAGTTAATTTAATCTAATGATTGAACATCAACTAAATGGAGCTGGAGAAGTAAAAAAAATAAAAGCACCTATTAATTAAAGCTTACTTTACTGATCTATTTAGAAGCACAAACAAGCAGTTTGCTAGTTTACATAAAACAGCTAACTTTGTTACATAATTCATTGGGAGAAAATAATGAACATGTGCTTGTTATCTTTAGAATAAATAAAACTGAAATAACAGAATTACCTTTAGCAAGCTAATCATAGCCCATTTGAATGAAATTAATTATTTTAAAACCAAAGAAAATTGAAAACAAAGATTAGTAATAGACACATGAGTAAAAAAGAATGAATTCCTTAGTTTTCCTTTCATACAAGTTTATTTTGCTGCGTTTTGCCACTTGACATACATTAAAGCAATATAAGTAATTATGCTGTGAAAGCGAAGTGACAGTTTTAAAGGGGGCTCACTCATCTGATTGTTTGACCCTTTTTGCTTAAAGGGATTTAAATGTAGGCAATATAGTTTAAAAATCAAGGTTCTCAATTTGCTTGAGTAGTAATCATTTCATAATATGTAACAACAGACGGAATGCTGTTGTTACATATATGTTAAATATATTATTCTGGTATCTTTACTTTAACGAAAATTTTGAAAAGCTGTCCAGAACACTAATTCAGTGTCCCAGCTGTTTTATTAGAGAAGTTTTTAAAGAAATGGCTCTAAGTTACGTAGTGAGCAATTGAATAATTAGGTGAGATTCAAATCTACATTAATCGTAACTTTATAATTCAAGTACATGTCTTACACCAGTCTTTCAGAAAACTGACTTTACAGGTAATATAAATTGTACCTTTCCAAAGTTGTCTCTCTCTATATATATAATCACTCACCCTCACACCCAGTTATACTATTATTTACCTAGTTTTGTTGACTTTGGATTCTGATTTATTTAAAATGTTATATACTAGTCAGTGAAAAAAATATATCTTGGTTCGAACAGAAACAATAAAAGCTAAATATGCCTACGTTCCTTCTGGACTACTTGTAAATCATGTCCTTATGTAAAACATGTTAAACAATGCATCTTATTTATGCTTAATAGATATTTTTGTATTCATCCTGTAATTGAAAGTGGCAGTTATTCTGACTGGACCCCATAAGATATTATTTTAATAAGTGTACATATTACTCTTTTTCAGCCTTCTTTGTTTATGTCCTCATGAGTACTTTAAATCTACATTGGTATAATAAGAAAAATCCTAAGGAGGTATTGCAAACTCTTTTTCTCCTTTATTTCAATACTGAGGTTATCTATATGTATCAAGTTTATTTTTTAAAGGTCATCATAATGCACATTTAAATTATGTAATTTTTTCAATGAAAATCAATCTCTGTTCCATGTTCTGATCAGGCTTCGTGGCACTTGCTTAATTGTTTAAAATCTTATGATGACACGACAAGTTTGGATGATGTTTTCCTGACAGTTTCTATGTTATCAAACTCACCTTCCTTCTAGGCAAAATGTATAGAAAGTTGAACATCGTTTATTTTTTATGATGACAGTATTGCAGACATTTGCCCTATAATTAATAGAAGAAATTAAAAATGCATTACATGTCTGCAAAATAATGTATTCCCTGCCTATTTTGTTTAGGAGTAAATGCACTCTATTTCTTTGAAGTTCCTGATTTTGTGAAATATCCTGAAATTTTACTTCTTTCTCATATTCATTTTTACTCTAAAATGTCTCATCTATTGTATGTCATCATTATTGACCAATTCTAGTGACATTTAGTTTAGTTTGCTCTTTTGATCAATTGGTAACAAGCAGGAAAATGTGCAAAGTCAAAAATGTCCTTTCATTATATCCAAAGTATCAAGTCTATGTATAATAATTCAAATTGCTTTAAGCAATACAAGTTTAACATTGATTTAAGCAATACAAGTTTCAGCTAAATGAGATTATGAACAATGTCTGTCCCAACAACTTAGTGAATAATGAAATAAAAGTGGTGAGTAGCCATTGCTTAGAGTTTTAAATTTCTATATAACTTAAAACAATTTATTACGATTTTGTGTATGAATGTTGCCATACAGTATCTGTAGGTTATAACATTCAGCAACCTAATATTTTTAAATAATTGCACCATTCCCAAGTGCTGAGAGAGTTCTAAGAATAGTTTTCATGATGGCATATATGACATTTGGTTCATTTCCAGTATCTTATAAGGTTAATTAAATCCAAGGGCTTACGATTCTTTAAGAGTCACTGAAATATGTTGCACAACATTTTTCCACATGTACCACACACAGTGAATGAGAGATAGTTGTGAAAACATCAGACTGCAGAGCTCCCTTCACTACCAAAAAAATTGGCGTCAATTTTTACTAATAATAAAAGCATGTAGAATTAGTTACATTCTTATATCAGTCACTAACCTGGAGTCTAAATTATTTTGATTTAATAACATTAATAAAAATGAGCATGTGTAGTCTCAGTATACAAACACTAAACATCGGGAGGTCGATCATATTTCTATATATGTAGCTTATAAAAATTGGCATTCTATGAATTTTTTAAATTTTACTTTTGGTTTGTTTTTTGTCTAACTCACAAAAGCTCTCAAAAGAGAGTTTCATTATGACTACTTGACCTAAAGCATAACATGTCGTGAACTCTCCTAAGGGTACTTATCTTTAAAAAATTTGACTTTGCATATGAACGTACAGATATACTTTCTTACACGAGGACACTGATTATCAAATAATAATAAAGACTATATGATCGCCCACAGTGAACTACCTGTGACAAAAAAAAAAAATGACAACATAACTATATTTTTTTCCTGGCGGGCTCAAATCAAACAACACTGATATCGGTAATTCCTCATCAGAACACTCCTGCTTACTAATGTGATAAAAGCAGAGAACTGGGGGCTCAATGACGATTGAAAAGGCAAAGTTCTCAGTGGAATGTACTATTTTCTTTAAAACTGAGTAGAGGGACTGACAAGTTCATGTTTTCTCATGGACCAATGTGAAAGAATAAAAGCAAATAGTGAATGACGCAAGCACCCTATTCTTACTATAGAAATAGGAGTTTGCTTTTGACCTATTTCCGTAAAGTCAGAGTTTAGTGAATCAGCAGATTCAAAGATGCAGTTAAATCTAGGTCAGCTTCTGAAGTCACCGGCAAGACTGACACACGAGGACACACAAAAATACGCCCCATTCAGAAGATACACATGCTCCTCTTGTCCCCGAAAGGCAGAGTCCTGGCAAACACTTGCTCCATTTCATCTCCAAATTAATCCCCTTATATAACAAGTTCCACCTAGACAGAAACTCCATAAGGCAAACTACTATATCTCTATTTTTTCATTGCTTTTAATCTAGAATTTAAGAATTGGTGTGTAATGGTTTCTCAGTAGATTTCTCAGTAGGTATTAACAGAAAGGACTGATGAAGACATCTGTCAAAAGGGACCTTAAAATTATGCATTCCAAGAATAGAAGGAATGTGCAGGGAAAGAGTCTCATGATCTGAGAGTCGCAGGATGTTTCAAGGAAACACCAAAAGTTTAAAAATTACCTTTCTGACTTTTTAAATTTCTTCTTTGCCTGTCTCACTTCGAACTATCGAATTACTCATGTATGAATTACTCAAGATCAGATTTGTGAGAAATGTTCAGACTTTTAAACATGTACTACACTAGAGACTGTCACAGTGCTGTCTTTTCTTGGAGTGCAAAAGGCTTGACATTTTTATGTGTCTCCTTCTTGTCCCCATTCCTACTCCGTATAACCTGCATTGTCTAGTAGGCTGCAACTGGCTTCTTGTTAAATAAACGGACTGTACTAACCCAAGAGCCGTACGGGTTAAGCTGCAATTATCTTGTCCCTAAATTAAATTTGATGTGGATTCACAAAGCACCACCTTGACTGTGGTTGGTGCTGTTTTTAAGGTGTGCACAGTGGGTTATAGTATAGACAGAGTAAGCACTATGAAATTCCAGTTGGCAGGAATTTTGCTTGACACCTGAAATGTACTGTATTTCGGAGAAGGATAATTTTCACCGAAAGTGCGTCCAATGCTTTCATATTCCAATAAATTCATCTCCAGAATGTGAAGGAAAATTTGTTCATATTAAGTATTTCTCTATGTGATCTAATTATCATGTTACATTAATATCTAGAATTTATCAGTAAAATCTTTGCTTTTCATACTCATTCTAAATACTTTGTGATTTAAATGCTTCATATTTTTCAAAACTGTACAGCCATCGATCTATCCGTTACCTTAAATGCTGAGAAGACTGTATAAATATACTAAAAACAGTTTATAACTTGCTGGGTTTTAGTGAATTGTTTCCATCTTCTGCTATGTCTTCTTTACTTAGAAAGATGGAAAATTGTGTATATATACGAAATATTGTAATATATTCTAATATACACTTCCATGTATATATACACACACACACTAATTTTTTTCACCAATACATCTATCATTGTAGGGCTTAATTTTTAGTATTTTTCCTGTAGTCACTTCTGTTTAGCATGCTAAACTACTTATTGAAGAGGAAACTCACTAAAAAAGTCAAAATCCATTACATATTCTAGAGACTTTGGTTAATAATCCACTTTAATATGCAAAAAACTGTCAGTTTTAATTTATTCCTCTTTAGATGTGGAAATTTTTTAAAAAAACATTGAAAATGAGATATTGTAAAAGCAAACTTCCATGGATTTTCAGTACTTTACTTTTCAGTAGATCTGAACTTGATTCTGAGTTATAACAAGGTTATATAAATAATAAGCAATTAACAAACATTAAAAGCAAAGCAAGACTGTGTTTTAAGTAAATGTGAAAACATTTGATTTAAAGTAACATTAATTTTAACTTGCTAAGAATGTGATTGGTATTTCAGTCATCTTTCTTTAAAGCAGGTATACAAATGAGAATTACATTAAAAGATCGAACTAGACTTTGTCCACATAGTTAAGAATTTATGTCTCTATTAATCTTAAAGATGTTGGCAAAGAGAAACAAAAGAAGACTTTACTTTTTGGTCCCTTATTATGACTTCAGAAATTCTTTAGAGGAATTCTTTATTATTAAGAACCCTGTGGTTTGAATTAGCATATTCCCCTATCATCTACTCACATTTCAACTTCTTTGTCTCCACTACACTCTCAGTTCTTCACCTGGAAAAACATTTATGTAAAGTTAACTTGTCATGGGTAGGAAACATGCAGCTTTATTACATTCAATTTGCTTAGGCTGCAAGGATACACAAACAAATGGACTGTGATCCTGAAAATGATTTGAATTTGATAAACATATACTGAAGATCATTCCACACTTTTCCTAAATCTCCAAAAAATCAAAATGGGTATTTTAAAACATAAACAAGTCTTTTTAAAAATAAGTGAGTGGGATCAAGATACATTTAAGTAGGAATGTAAAAGCAAAATTAAGCTATTACTTTCACCTTGATTAGGCACATAACTTTAATATTCACTATATTACTCTGAAGGGTGGAAAGAATAGCATATACTTCAATCGTAACAGATTTCTATATGAGTAATTTTGACAGCTATTTTATGTTGACATTTGATCCCATTGATAGTATTTTTTCCCTCAAGTTATTGGCTCATTTGCTAGACGAATCTTAAATATCACTTTAGGTTAATTAGTGGAAATTGTAATAAGAAAAAATTAAAGACCCCTGTGAATACCCAGCCATATTTTCAAATTAGAACCTTAATTAAAATGTTACAGTCTAGTAACAACAGACTCATTAAATCCCCTATAGTGTTCCATAATTGTTTTGGAGTGATGATATTTATTTATGTATTTCATATCTCTCCTTCTTTTCTGTCCTCTCTAATGTAGGAAAAATATAAGAACATTGTGTTTCCATTGAATCATCATCATGACTCCATTCAGATTTTGTTTTCATTTATTATTTCTTTTGTCGTTCACAAGCAAAAATATTTTCAGTAACAGGGTTATTTTAATTTAAAAAGCAACTAATTATGTGTCTAATGTCCTTTAAAGCAGTTACATTCATGAGTATTGTATTAGTCTGTGTTCTATCACTGTGAAAAAATACCTGGGAAAAACAAATTAAAGGCAGAAAAACTTATTTTGGCTCACAGTTTCAGAGATATCGATCTCCAGTTACTTAGTGCACTTGTTTTCTGGGCCTGTGCGGAGGTGGAACACGTGAGAAGGGCATATGAAAGCAACTTGCCCACCTCATGGCAGCCAGGAAGCAGAGCAAGAGGAAAAGTACCCCAAAGGAAGGGAGCAGGGAAAAGATACACCCCCTTTACTCATTTCAACTAGATTTTGCATCCTAAATACCTTCACCTCCGAATAACACTCTCAAAGTATGAATGCATCAAATATATTAGTCCACTTGATGAAATTAGAGCTTTCACTGTACAATTTCTACCAAAATCCCATCAAATGGCACACAAGCCTTCCACCAATGAGCTTCTTGGGAGGCATTTTGGATCCCAATTATAACAAGTAACAAGCTCATTTTCCTCTAACTGGAAAACAAATTTAGATCAGGACTTCGAAATCAGTACTTAATGTTTTGCTGCCAGTTGATTTTCTCTCTCTCTCTCTCTCTCTCTCTCTCTCTCTCTCTCTCTCTCTCTCTCACTTGCTGTCACTCTCGCTCTCTTGGTCTCTATCCCTCTTATCCCCTCCAAGTTTTTAGACAGTCACAGGAAATACCACTGCTTGATTTGAAGGAGTCCAACAGGGTAGAGAATTAAACTGATTAATCAATTGTTTGAACACCAGGTATAGCTTCAAATTTACTCTCATCCCATGTCTTCAATGAATTTTAAATATTGGAATTGATTGGAATTTTTAAAACTGTTAAAAGAAATGGATGAATTAAAGTACAATCAAGGATTTTGAAAGAAGAAAAAAGTAATGAAAGAATTACTTTCCAATAACTTCACAAATTATCTTGGCCTAGAGAAGATAAATCTAATCTTAAAGTTTTATCCTTAGAAAGTCAGTTTTAATTGTTCTAGTTATTGACTCTGGGGCTCTGTCTCAGATTTATCTTCTCTGAGACAGTTATTTTGTTTTATTTTATTTTTTGTAATGAAAACTGATTAACTAGTGAGCCCTCATTTCAGCCATTTCCAAGAAGGAAAACACACAGAAATTAAATTTGGGTTTTATGTATGTGTGCAGGAGAATTATATCAATGTCTTTGGGATTTTTTGTTATGTTTTGCTGACCTTGAGCCTGAGATTTCCAATTGCTGTTAGAATTCAGTAAAATGTGATGCATATTAGTTTTAGGATTTAGAAGAATAGGAAAAAAATATTTTATCAGTAAGTGAACTATGTACTTTATACCTTGCATTCTCAGTGTTATATAAATCAGTGTATCTTAATAAAAGTACTTGAACCACACTCCAGATCCATTATATAATGATTTCCAAATTCAGGTCCAGAATGTGCATGCTAACGGAACCTGACTGGATCTTATTATATGCCTGTGGTCAAGAACTACTGACATGAAACTTTAGATAAATGTTTAAAAGTACTAAAAACAACATCAAAATAACAGTAGTATTGAAGGTATGAGAATGGACCTTTAAGGATTTCTAATATTTTGATAATAGGAAAAATAAAATGAGAGTACTAATAACTTATATACAGAAGTATAGGAGGGCAAACAGAACCAAATAATCTCAGGTCACTGGGAGGTTGGGTTTTTTGGTTTTTGTTTCTTTTTTCATTAATGGAATAGTCAGTACATTATTCATTGTGAGTGTTTCAAATAATATAAGGACTATGAGCAATTAATTTGTCCATAGGAGATTATTTATTCAATAAATATTCAGACGTAGTAGCAGTTGAAACTTGACTTAGAAGCTACTGAGTGGGTGATGTGGCAGTAAGCATGTAGAACAGACTCTTTATTCATAGATGTACATAAACTTTAGTCACATAAGAGAAGTAAGGACTTGTTAAAGAAAGAATTAAGCCTCAATCCATTATGTTGTACTAGAATTTGTCATAGCTATTCTAAAAAAAAATAAAATAAAGCCAGAAACAGTTTAAGTAGAGTGGTATAAAAATGTGATTTATAGTTCACAAAAATGACTGTGCTTAGTAGAAATGAGTCAAAAGTGATAAGACTGGAGAAGTAAAATAATTTAGAAGATGAATGTAATCTGGGTGAGAGGTTAAATCAGGCTACATAAATCAGTGTGGAGGTTGGATGAACAGAGAAAAGTGAAGACAATCAATGCATATGTTGGATTTAAAATCCATGAGGCTTATTTTTGGATTGTTTAAAAAATTTTGGAACTGTAATGAAACAAAGATATCTCCCATTTCTGTTGGTAAGAGTCTTTGTAGTTAAAAAAAAAATGACTGGGATCAGGAGGGAATCCCAGCCATGGAAATTATGTAACTATATGAACTATCTTTTTCATAAAGTTTCAGACAAATCAATAAAATTTTAAAAAGGGCTTTAGAGTAATTCTAACAATTTCCAATCTTTCTCTTGCATCTAGCATAAAACAGAAAAAAACTCTAAATATATTCCATGAGCCATTAAGAAATGAAAGAAAGAATAAACTCGAAGAATTTTTAGAATCATAATCTTTCTCATGAGGTAATAGGGACAGCTTTCAGTCCCTAAATCATTCAGGAGTTTTCTTCCTCAGATAAAGTACTAAAGCCACACAAAGACTCTAATGAAAGAAAGAACTTCTTTGCTATAAATGATAACATAGCTTGCTAAGGGAATATAACTGAGTAACATTCCTTATTCAATCTGTCGTTCATGTATTTATAGCATTTACAGTCAATGTGATTATTGGTATATTAAGAGTTTAATTATGTCATTTTATTATTTGTTATCTCTTTCCTCTGTTTCCCTTTTATTGCTTTTTGGGTTCCATTTTGTTTTTTTAAATTTTATTATAGTGGTACATTTTAGATATACATAATAATAACGTTCATCATAGAGAATTTGTACCTGTGTATTACATATATATATATATATATATATATATATATCTTGTTGTTTCTTTTTTTCCCATTCCCTCCCCCCTTCAACTTCTCTTCCCCTACTTATTTACAAAAGCTTTGTGTGTACACATACACACACACACATATATTTACATAAGATTTGAGTGCATGTTTTCATGGTTGCTCTGGATTTTCAAATACTTATATGTATAGAGATCAATATGCCAGCAAAATTTTTCTATTTTGAACGTGTTGGGTATATGTATGAATTATGAAAACCTTGGTTCAGTTGAATATCTTTTGCACACTTACAAGTCTGCATAGGAAATATCATAACCTTGAAAATCAGATGCCAATATAATTTTTATTCTAATCATCTACAAGATTTATAATACATATAAAGAAAAGACTCTACTATAAATATCCATTTTTCTCTTTATGCTGTTGTTTCATCCTTTAATGTAAAAATGCTTTCTGATCCTCTCGTTTCTAACCTATCTTTTTGGATATATCAGCTTCTAAAAAGTCTTAGTTTTTCTTTTTTTGAGAATCTCCTTATTTTCCCTGCTGCCCTGAAGCATAGTTTTGCTGTATATAGAATTTTAATGAAAACTGTTTTCTTCTGTCACTGGAGAAATACTGTGTCAATTTCTGTTGGAATCCATGATTCCAGATGAAATATATACTGTCATTTAAAGAAATTTCCTATAGGTAAGATACTCTTTCTTTTGCTCTGCTTTCACAGTTTTTTGTCTACTTACTTAATTTGCAAAAGACATTCATTATACAGCAAAATATGTGTATCAAAGTTAGTGGTCACTTTTTTCCCCCAATGTAACAAGAATAAGATGGGTAAATTGTGATGAAGATTTGCAACATTTTTTGTGAATGTTAAGGGTTTCATAATTTCATACATCATTATGATACATAATTTCATTTGAAGATATTAAGAAATATGTAAGTCCATCATAAAATACAATCTGAGAATAATTTTTTATACCAGAGAGATTACAATTTCCCAAAGATGGTCCCAAAGATGTATTAAGTAAAATATCAAATGACATGACACAGTATTTTATAAAGATAGTAACTGAGACAATATGACCTGAAAAAGAGACCAATGGTACAGAAAACAATACCCCAAGAAAATGTATTTATGAGAAAACTTTGTGCCATCATAACGTGCAATTCAGATTTCTAATGGAAATATTTCTGGAAAATAGGCTATGCGTAAATAAAAATAATTTATATCACTAAAACAAGAATATTTTACCTAAAACAAAGAATATCTTACCTAAAATCAATAAAATAAAATAAATTCTTCCATCAAATATATTTGAAGAAATTCATGTGAGATGTCGTTAACAAAAGAATTAATGAGACTTCTAGAGGTCTTTTTATGTACGTTGGACTCGTAGTTTCACCCAACTGTTAGTGAGAAAGTGTTGTTTTTCAGAAATAGTCATTTTGAAAAGAAAAAAATCTAGTTTTTTTATTTTTAACTCTAATGTATTTTATTGAAAATAGTTATCACAAATTACTCATTTCTCCTCCAGTAACTTGACTTTTTCTGGTATTTGGTTAAACAACTCATCTATAACTATATATCCACTTTTTTAATGCACAGATCTTTGTTTCTTGAAGTCTTACAAATATCCATACTGTCACCTTGCTTTGTATATGTATTAGCTGAGTATGTTTCTATTTTTATATGCAAACATTATGTACATATAGGCATGCTTATATGGCTTCTGTATTTCTATGCTCTATAGATGATTGTGGATGCATATGCATTATGTATGAAATGTTTTTGTATGGATACATTGTAATATATAGTGTGTGAATTGCGTGTCTAATTTTTCTACACGAGTGTGCATTCTCATATATGTGTAAATTTGTATATAAATGTGTATTTGTTTGTGATTCCATGTGTTTTTCTGAACATGTTATATGTGTCAATGTATATTTGTTTTGGGTTGATTCATGCTTCTTACCAGTTTTACGTTTCTATTTGATTTGTGATGAGTACCTGTTTTAACATTTAATTAACAATTTTGCTCCTAAGCAACATTTAATATTTTTATTGCAGAAATGAAAGCAGACTCTACTTTCTCTGGAGAAGACATTCTTTTTTATCTTTTTTGAAGTTATGAATTGCACATTTTCTTTGTTCTTATTTGGCTCCAAACAATGAATTCTGTTCAAATCTTTAATCCTGTAAGGTAGTTCTCTTATATATCTTTCAATAGATCATATCTTTTTTGTCTCATTTTCAAGTTTTACTGCTTTGACATTCTTCCTTTTATGTGCTTTTCTTTGCTATGGAAAACCATCACCAAAAATGTACATTTTTCCTTCCTCCAAGGACTTTTTATAACACCGTCAGTGTATTGGTGTTAGCCAGCTTTCATTTCTATTCCCCCTAATTCTTTCCCAGTATCTGGCTGTGTCACTTGAGAACAATGTGCATTAGTTGGGAAGACTTTCTTTAGATTCCATTTAGTTTTAGGTAGAGATTTAGTGTAAATTTGCCTACCGTTTTTTTCAGAGATGGAGAGTAGAAATAATTAAAATCCTTTGTGGTTATATTATTCTTACAAATGACCAAAATATTAGTTTTTAAAAAAAGATACTTAATTTTTTAAAAAGAGAGACACATTCCAAAGGAGATATCAGTGTGTCCAAAAGATACAGCACTTCCATGTTTATTGCAGCATTATTCATAATAGCAAAAAAATCAATAGATGTTAAGTTACTACAGGTACCAGTAATACACTGTATTAGTCAATTCTCATCACTGGGACAAAGATTTCGATACCTACAATTTGAAAGAGGAGAAGTTTATTGTAGTTCATGATTTCAGTTAATGAAGAAGTGGAAGAGAGAGAGAGAAAATAGGAGGAAAGAGAACTAAGAATAGGGCAATATGGAAAAAGAAATATTTATTGGTAAGAAAAAATCAAAGGCATTCTCAGATTGATTTATAAGTTTGTTTATTGGCATCTGTGTATTTAGAAATATTCTAAACAAATAGTTATATCATTAAAATTACATTACTGAGTCATACATTTTTATTTTAAATGACAGTAATAGCTTTCATATATGCATTAAATGATGTATCATATACACTAAATGCACACACATGTATGTGTGAATAAAAGTACTGATACTCATTTCCAACAAATGTAATTATATTTAGCAATATTGAGTAAAATGCATACATTCTTAATAATATTGGAAATAAAAGTATGAATTCACAGTTTATAATATCTTCATTTATTCAGTTAGTGTTTATTTTGAAAATCTTCTGCTAAAGATTGTGTTCAAATAATTGGATTATATTTAAATTCAGATATTTCAAAATGTCCTGTTTTAGAGAGAATGAACTTCGATTCAATTACACAAACTTCAGTTGTTGCAAGATTTTTCTCAAATTAATTAAACTTTATAAGTTTAAATCATAGTTTGCCTTAAGTGCATAATCTCTCTTTGATGAGCCAGAGTTACATGAGTTCTTAAAGATTCTTTGAGGTCAATTTTCCTGTTGGTATTAGAAGGGATGAATATGCACTTTGCTAAAACTTTGCAGAAATAATGCTGAAGTAGATAGTGATATTTGTCATCATTTAGCATTTCCTTTTATTATGATGATAAACCACAGTTTTAGAGGAATTGAAGTTAGAAACAAAGATATTCAAGTTAGGTAAGCACTTTTAGGTCAATGAGTTCAATCCTTCTCTTTTTCTATGAGGAAAACACAATGCTTTCCTTTATTTAATTTCAGAAGAACTGAGAATTAAGTTCAAAGACTTGACTCCATACCTACACTCCCACATACATTTCTGTACTTCTATTATTTCATAATTCTTTTACTCTCAGTTTTCTTTCTCATTAGTTTTTCTTTTGTTTCTTCCACCCACACTCTTGTCAGAAATTTCCATAGTGTTGTTTTCTGAATCTGAATAGCCTGGTGCTTAAAATTTATCCCTCAGATGCTGTATTCTTTTATTTCTCTAATAACACCACAGTCTAAGAGGGATAGAGATACAATGGAGAAACCTTTTCTATCATCATCACTGATTGCTTATATATTATTTTAATAAATGTTTCCATTAAATATCAGTCGAATTTCTAATGAATGATTTTGGAAATATATAGAATAACAACGCAGAATGCATGCTATTTTCCTACATTTAGTAACTCTGGATAGCATAATCTTGCTTGTATTGATGTTAGAATTTAACTCATCCTATACATTTGTTTAGATAATATACAAAAAAAGAATACTTATGTTTAAAATTAGGAAAGGGCTTATTTTTAACATCATAATTATATACTAAATTATATTACTATAACCGTATTTACCTGATACAAGCAGAAATGAAAATCACATATGTGAATATAAATATGTTATAATATGAATATAGTAGTTTATAATAACTTCAGTTTTTAATTAAGCCAATAGTTTATTATAATCTCTAAGTCATTCTTGTTAGCACAGACTATGAAACCATGACTATAAAAATCTGTTCTACCTGCAGATGTAGATAAACATGTCTCAAACACTTCTGCTTCACTTGTGAGACATAGTGATAACCCCAAAATTTCAATGGATTAATGTTTTTCCTCCCCATGACCGTAAGTATTTCTACACATGCTTTATACAAATTCAACCATTATAATAATTTCTACTAGTGTATACTCATTGAAATAAATAAAGGAATTTATTGAACTACCACTTTAGACGATTATTTTTGCAATATCCTGTCACACTGGCTCATTTGTGACTGTCCTGTAAAACTTACTAGCTCATTCTTCCCTTCTCTACCCTTCTTCCTTTCATTGTCCTCATCTCTGCCTACGCTTGTGTCCCTTCTGTTCTTACTTTTCTAAGTAAGTTTATACAGGAGTTTAAACAAAAGTTATATATCACAATAAAGAGGATTCTGGTGCCAATTACTAAGAATATAAAATGTCCAACATGACCTTCAGAAAAATCTGAGGTGAATTCTTGAGCAGAGTTTAAGTGACTAGTCAAGGTTGTCTTCTTCTAGGTCAGAGTTCTTCCGGGTCCTATTGAAAAGTTACAATTTTTCACAAGGCTCAGTTGCGTGCCACAGGTAAGTCATTTCGTTATCCAAAACTTTTATATTAGCTCCCCATGAAACTGTGCTGAATCGTCATTCAAAACCACTCCTTGTTTTCAACAAATAATGTCTAAGCATTCCACTTTTTTCTATACTCACTGTAAGCTATTACCTGCCGATGTTTCTGTCTTTTGTGATTTCCGTTTCCTCATGGTTTCCTGATAACACGGGACATTTAATCTGCCTTCACTGTCTACATCGTGAGAGTTCTCTAGGGCCTGCATCAGTGAGGAGGCATTGTTTCAAAGTCCTTTTTGTGAAAGTGAGTTGCATAATCATTTTTTCATTGAAAAATTTATTCTGTAGATTTGATACATTATTAGTTCTTTAAAGTTATTTTTTTCTGTAAAAATACAATTCTGTACTTCAGTCAAGAATATTCCAATGTAACTACTGCATAACTCATGTCAAATTCCAATTAGAAGATAAAATAAATTTTAAATTTTCAGTGAAGTGCATTACGTTTTTAAGTCCACTTAATAACTTTCACAACTCTAATATTGATTAACTCTCTTCTCCACATACGTAGTACCAAATTTGGGGAGCTATTTTATTTGGAATGCCTGTGCTTGCCAAGCCATCAAACTTTGTCTCATCCATGAACTAAATGTTTCTAAATGCAATGGACACAATTTTATTTTTATTTCGCTCTATATTTCAGCAGAATCTGATCATTATTATACCTTTGAAATATTATCTTTGCTTGATTTTTATTATATCACTTTTTGTTTAATTAGATTTCTTTCATAATACTTTGGTTTCATTGGGGAATTTTTTGGAGTAAGTTTTCTCTGGTAACCTTTTTATTGCTGATAAAAATCATGCAGGTGTGTACTAAGTAAAACTAAAAACTGAAAAAAAACAATAAATCACCATCTATAAACTTATGTCTTCGGGTTGTTGTCTATGTCATAAAGTTACTCTAAATCTATATTCTTCTTCCCATTGCCTACCCTTCCTCTTTACCTCCCTCTCTCTCACTCTCTTTCTCTCCAATAATTTAAAGATTGCCATTCTTTCTGCCTCATATTTTTCACATATGATAATTCCACACATATCCTCCAAGATCAATTCAGTGGTGAATAGCATCCTTAATTGCTAGAATACTGAAACAGCCCCCCAAAACTTTTCATTCATTATTGGTCTTTCTTTTTTCAAAAATAAGTGAATTATCTAGACAAAGATGCACATAATGAAACATTCTTCTTGGAATTTTTCCATTTATTCTCTTTTGATTTGAGAATTAAATCTTTCTAATCTTTCCTCTTTTTTTACATATGTACTACAACAGATTTCCCATCAAATACTATAATTTTTCATGTTTCCTTTTAAGATTCCTGGTCTTTGCCATACTACCCCATCCCCAACTCTGTAATATATACTCATTTTACATTTCAATATGAGTATATTTTCCAAGCAAACATCTTCTTTTAAGTCTAGTTGGGCTCAATCACTTCTAGAAGTACTCATAGTATGTGTTTCATAATTATGTTAATCAAATTTGTTTTTAATTTATTTCTTTCTGAATTGACTGCATTATATGCAATCAGAAATCTGGATTGTTTTATTTATAATGTCTAACAATTCCTAATGGGTACATTAACATTTTGTTACATATTATTCTTTCAAAAAATTAACTATATATATATGCTCATGTAATCGTTTTTTGAAAGAATAGGACAGTTTCAGGAATAAATATTTATTTGTATTAACAATAAACTATAGTACATTTAATTAGCAGGAAACTACTCAGTATATCACAATGAAACACAAATGTTAATTAGATGTGTAGCTACATAGAAAGATCAAGTATTATTACCTCAAAAGATCAATTCCATGCTACAAAATAAATCTCACTGTTTTACTTCTTTAATAGCATACAATTGCATCAAAAAAAAGACTAGTTTCTGTGCTTTTCAAAGAACCAGATCAAAGTACAAATAAACAAAGTATTCCTTCCTAAAGAGTCACAAATAATATGAGTGGATGTTGGGGGTGTTCAGAGAATTGAATTTAAAGTTATAGAACTCTTGTTAAATAATGTTACTGTTAAAGCCACCTGTGTCTATTAACTTTTAAATGGCCCATATCTGTTTTAAATGAACATATTACTGGGTCAGCCATTATGCATTTTTTAATTCCCAGGTCACTGTGTCTCCACCCTACAACATGACTAGTGGGATCCCTCCTCTCCCCTCCCTTCCATTTCCCTTCCCTTCCCTTTCTTTTCTTCTTCTTTATTCTTATGAAAACTAGAGTGTGGAGAGGTAACATAAAGTTGTCCATACAAATGATAAGTGGCATGTTGCAGGAATGGCAATTGACTCTGTTGAATACTAAATCCCATGTATTTAAATAGTTATTTAGTTTTAAAACATTAGGTAGCATTTGCAACATATAAGTTTTTAAATAAAAGAAAAAAAATCATGTTAGAATTGACACATGATAAAATTACTACAAACCAAGTATGACGTGGCTAAACTGGGACATTATATTGTTTTAACACTGGCAACTGATCTAAAATAACTTAGGACCAAAGAATGTGGACTTTTAAGCACTATAAATTCATGAGTACCTAAATTACACACTGGTTCACACACACATTCTGTGAGAACCAGTTTGAAGCTTCTGATTATCGTAGCCCCTGATTTTTGTTAGGCATTACCTTTCACAAGACAGATTTAATGCTTACAATGATTTTACACATAGTACAGTGTATCTTACTATCCTTACAAATGAAGGGCGTATATTAGAACATTCAGACACTACATCAAGATTTATTATGCAAATAACAAATATTCTTCGGGATAAGACATTCCAACATCAGTTTTCCTTTCATTATACCAAATATCATCACACAAAATTGGACTAGAAAAAAATTCATAGAGAAGTTTTACCTTAACAGTCTAGCCCCCACAAACATTAAGTAAATCATGCTTGGCTTGTAATTGTTAATAGTTAATTATGTGACCTTCAGAAATTTACTTATTAGCTCCAGTTTCCAAATCTGGAGATTTAAACGTCTAATCTTTACTGGAAGCCATATTCTGTCATAAATCTCATAGTTTATAAACCATCTAAATAGTTGTTAGTGATCAATTACAATATTTCAGGTTAAATCGAGATTAAATCAAATTCCCAGTTTCAAAATATTTCTATAAATGTTTCTATTGTTATTATTTCTCTTTCTTTCCAGGATTGCACTGTTTTCTGCTTGGCTTCCTGTGCTGCTGACTTCAGACAGCTGTAGTGCACTCCACCGTCATCTTTTAACCTCCAGTCAGAGACTATTTCCCTCCAAACCCATTGTTATCTTTATATGGGATATCCTAGCATTTTAGTTCATCCAAATGTTGGCTTCAGTGTGTGTTGATAGACGTCCAAGTGCCTCCGTTATGGCAATCAGTAAAAAATGAAATAGTGCTTCCGAATGATCTACCATTCAATAGACAACATCCGTCCTGTGTGACTGGCTAGCCCTGACATCTTCTCGGAGTTAAATGAAGTTATTTTACTTAAAAAAATGGCTTTGTTTCATAATCCACATGGAACTTCAAAGACTGTAATGGTAAATATCTTCTTCATGAAGAGTTGTTGAAATATAGTTCATAATAGAAATAAAAAATAGTTTACTCACTTTATAAATAATTACATCAAATATATGACTAATCATGACTATTTTATTTGAAATGAACTCACCTTAGATTGCACAGATTTATACTTCTAAAAAAATTTTGTATTCAAGTTCTACTTACATCTCAGTACTTAAATATTAACATACCTATTATTTGCTGAAATAAAATTAAATTCTTCATTTTTGCTTCTTATTTAGTCGTTCACAAATATGCAATCTAAAGTCAGAATAATTATATCTAAGACTTGATTGATCATTGATTTAATTTCGTGTGCTCTTTGCTCTGACCGTGAACATGTTAAGGGCTTGTGAGATGTTTAAGATGATTCAGAATAAAAATTAAAAGATTCAGTACTCATTGTATAAATCAGTGATTTTATATCCCCTCACAATTAATATATTACAATACAGAGAAAATCCCATTTTATAAACCTAACTCAGTTTGTTTTTACATAAATACAATATATACTAAATAATATTCTGTACATATCTGTAACTAAATTTCTACATGCATTATTACTATGGATATTTGCCTAATTGCGCATCATGAGAGAGACAGCTAGTTATCACAGTGAAGCAGAATCAGCAATGTTCCATATTGTAAGGTGCTGATACAATGACAATTTTATCCTTTTAATACTCCTGTCCTGCTAGATGGATGAATGCATGCCGCTTTTCTGAACCCATTTTTATTTTCAAATTAATCTACACACGTATTACACACTAAAGAGTTTTCCATATTTCATACATACTGTTTTAAAGAATAGAAAATAAATACAGGAAATGTAACTAAAATGGCATTTGTAAATACTAATGAGAAGTATTTAATAAATATATGCTTTTACAGTGGCAAATTAGCCTCACTCAGAGGGAGTCTTACGTTTCAGGCATCTGTCACTGGCAGGAGACTCGTTTGTCTCAATCCTCGTGTGTGTTTGTGGGTGTGCTCCAGTAGTAGACATGTCAATTCCTATTTCTACTTAAGGGTTCTGACCTTTGCCTTGCACAGTCTACAGATTAATGAAGTGTTATCAGTCATTACGAATGCACTTAAATGAAATGATGAAAAGTAACTAAAACAAAACAAAGAAAAAAAAACGGACGCAATAAAATCGTCCTCCAGGAAGGAATCCTCCTGTTTACTATCAAGAGAACACAATGAAAAGGCACAGATGACGGGACAAACAGCAGGCGCGCAAATGCATGCAGTAGGCAGAAAGTAATGCCTGTTAAAGTGACGAAGTAAGGGCAGGATGGGATATGTTGGCAAGAAAAGGGGAGAGATTTTTTAACTTTAACTAAAACATGATGGCAGTGAGGATGTATAACATGCGATTCTCTAAGAAAAATAAATAATTCTGTACAAAAAGAAAACCAATGCAAAGCCTTGGAATAACAAGGGAATAAAACTTATGTTACCAAAACAAATTGAGTAAAATGAAGCATGAAAAAATAAGTCCAAGAGACAATTAGAACCAAATTACGTAGGTTCTTACAGTCTTCACTCTGAATGAGATGGGAATTAGAGCAAACAAGATGTGCCAAAATTTAAATTGTGTGTGTTGAGAATAAGAACTAGGGATGCTATGAGAAAGGTTAACAAGAAGGCCGTTATGCACCATATCAAGTGTCAGACAGCAGAGAATACAGTCATGATGATGGAAGTGAAGGTGGGGAGATTTGCTCTAGATACATCACCAAGTAGAATTGAACCAAGAGGATGTCCTGATGGGCTGGATGAGGAGTGTGAAAGAAAAGACGTGGTGAAAAGGAGTCAAAGACTCGGATCCTTTGCCTCCAGAAGAAGGCAGCTAGCAGAAAACCAAATGGGCGGTTTGGTGGAGAATAAGATTTTTGGGAAAGGTAGAAAGTGCTATTTGGACACATAAATTAGAGATGTTTGCTAACTACAGAAGTACGTATATCTTTCCCACATTTGTATATTTTATTCATTTTATTAAATTAGAAGAAGATTTTTCAACATAGATTTGGACTACAGAAGAATTGAGCAGAAACTAGAGAGAGCTTATATATACACCCCTTATCTTCTTGAATACATTTTCTTTTTCCTCGTCATTAACATTTTGCAATAGCCCTGTAGATTTATCACTTTTGAAGGATCAATCTTGATACATTACAATAATTAAAGTCTATAGTGTCTTTTGAAGATCATCCTTTGCTCCTCACACTTGTGTGGATTTTGACTGATCAGAGATAGCCTGGTGTATCTGCTAGTATGATTCACTGCCCGAAAGTCTTCTGCAACTTCCATAATCCACTTCTCTCCCTCCTTCCCTCCCTCTTTCCCTTCTCCCTCTCTCTCTTTCTCTCTCTCTCCCTCTCTCTCCATCATCTTCAGCTTTCTTTTTCTTTTTTCTTTTTCTCTCCAAACCACTGATGATCATCAATCACTTTGATTTGTCCATATTTTTGCCTTTTCCAAAATGTTAGATACTTAGACTCATAAAGCAAAGTACAATTTTTTCAGTCTGACTTTTTTCATTTAACAGTATGAATTTAAGGTTCATTCAGATCTTCTTATGACTTGGTTGTTCATGTCTTTCTATCACTGAATAATATTCTATTGTATAGATGGGCCACAGTTTATCTAATCACCTACTTGACCTCTGTGTTGCTTCCACTTTTTGGCAACAAAGAATATACCTGCTACGTACATGCGTGTGAATTTTTTGTAGTGAGCACAATGTTCAACTCATGTAGGTAATACCTACAAGCACAATCACCATCATACAGTAAGATTATGTTTGGTTTTGTAAGAAATTGCCAGATTGCCTTCCAAAGTATACCCTTATTTTGTATTCTTGTGATCAAATTATGGGAATTCTGTTATTCTATGTCATCTCCAATATTTAGTGTTGTCAATGTTTCAGGTTTTAACCCTTCCAGTACATATGTAACGGTATTTGCTCTAATTTGTAACACCCTAATGACACATAATGCTCAGCCTCTTTTCATGAGCTTATTTGCAATTACATCTTTTCTATGACACACACAATTATGAGATATTTTGCCCACTTTTAATTGAATTTGAATGTTTTCAGTGTTAATCTTTATGAGTCTTCTCTTTATTTTGGGTACAGGTCCTGCCTCAAATATACAGTTTGCATGTATTTTCTCCCCACATCTTGCTCATTACCCCTATACTCTTAATATCTTTCACAGAGTAGAAGTTTGAAACTGTGACAAAGTCCAGCTTTTATTTTACCTTTTCATGCATCGTGGATTGGGTGTTGTATTGAGAAGTTCACCACAAGACCAAAATGAAAAAGACTTTCCTCATCTCATTTTCTAGAATTGAATACTTTCACAATTCACACTTAGATTTTTGAACTAATTTCTTTTTTTTAGGTACTGGGGGTTGAAGCCAGTGCCTTTGTACTGTAATGAGTTACATCCCCAGCTATAGTACTACTATTAGTATTTTGGGAAAAAATGTTATTTATTAAGTAATTTAAGGAGGAAATATTTTTAAGCTTTTTATATTTCTTCTCTCACATCCTCATATAATTGTGTATATTTTATTTGTGACTATATGTTTTTCTTTCTTTATAAAGAATTTTCTCTCCACCACTACTTTCTCTGCCAGGGATGACCCTGAGCTGTATTTCCAGCTATGACACTTTTGAATGTATATCTACTGACCAAAAAAAAAAAAAAAAAAACAAAAATCAAAAAGACAAAAAAACTCTCTCAATTTTGGTTTGTTTCAGCAAGATTTTTTTTTTTAATTTCTCCATTTGAAAAGATAATTCTCACCATGTTCTTCTATGGATATTTTTTCTCTGTGGCATTTCTTGGACTTTATTCCTCTGGAGTTTGAATATGAAATGCTAGTGTACAGATTTTTCAGCATTCATATTGCTTGGTGTTCTCTGGCTTTTTGGATCTCTTCTTTCGTGTCATCAACTTAGAGTAAATCTGGGCCATTAATTTATCTTTGTCTTTCTACTCTGTTCTCATTTGGCATCCCCACAATCCTTGAATATTTTGCTTCATACTTTTGTTATAATTTTCTCTCTAAATTTTCTTTTGAAAATTTCTGTAGACATTTTTTCTCACTGATTATTTCCTTAGATATCAGTGAATCCATCAAAGATATCCTTTTCTTTTACAATATTTTTGGTTTCTATTATTTCTTTATTATTTTCTTAATTTTTATTGGTACATGTTTACAGTACATGTGCATAACTCATCTTAATTCTCTTCTTACTGGCACCTGCTACACACACACACACACACACACACACACACACACAGTATTTCAGAATACTCACTCTGTCTGTCTCATGACTATTGACCTGGAACGATACAGTGTTGTGATGACCTTAGATCCTGAGTGGCATGAATCTAAAAAGGGAATGGAAGGAGAGTGATTTAAACAGGAAATGAAGTCCAGTCATTTTATAATTTTGAAACCAAGTCGTTTCTCATAAGAAATAATATAAGAGCACCAATTATAATACCTTATATAATGTAAGTGCCATTATCTTGTTCTAACTTTATAGGGAAAGGAATACATAGATTCACTTTAGACGATTTTTCTGAAGTCAACCCTAAAGTACAAACTTACTGATTAGAAATTGATAGAAAAATATAAAAATGTTGTAAGCATGTAGGATCCAGAAAGAAAAGAAGCTAAACAATTAGGTACCACTGCAAAAAATGTCTCGTTTGAGGGTCAGCATAGTTCAATCTTGTGGAGGAATTGTGGGAGCAGTTGATCATCTGATTACCAAACTTCAAAATTAAAAAAAAAAAAAGTAAGGAGCCATAGCACAATCACTGATTATACAGGCACGTTTATTTTAAGAATTTAGTAGATTTGTTATTTTATCACATGTTATTCCCATTCTTTTGAAGTAATCTAGAGTTAGAATAAAGTAAATTATTCATTGATTTTAACTGATTATAAATGATGTATTTGTGCTAACATACATAATTTACTAGATTTCATTATGGTTAATATTTCCAAAGAAATTTACTTCATGTGGAAGAAGTAAATAAATCATTTACTATGAAGGTCTTTTAAATAAAAATCTAGAAATCAAATGAATTTACATAATGCTTAATCCATATAAAAACAAATTGTTAAGAATTGGAAAACAAGTTCAAATAAATTATATGCTGTGTTAAATGTTATCATTAAGGACTCACTTATGAAGTTATCTATTTGTTAAATTATATATATTTTGAGTAAAATAGCATGACACTATAAATCATGTATTACTGAATTCAAATACTTGAAATTTTCTAAAAAGCAAATATCTCAAACCATATTTTAATAGAAACTTAAAATTAAGATAATAATTCTGACATGGTGTTAATTTTTTAAAACTCTGATTATTTAATACATTATTAATATTTCTGTCAATGACACTATTTTTGATAATGTGCCTATATTTAGATCCTATTTCAGGGCTCCACACCTAGGTTTTATGTGATTTAAAATGAAATACCATCCAGGCTTGGTAGTACACACATGTAATCTTAGCTACTCAGAGGCCAAGGCAGAAAAATCGGAAGTTCTAGGCCACTCTGGGTAATTTAGCAAGACTGTCTCAAAATAAAATTTGAGAGAGGGGCTTGCGATGTATCTGAGTAGTACAGAGTTTACTTATCATCTTTACGACTCTGGGTTCAATAGTCAGTACCACATACACCCACGAACAAACAGAAAATGTAAATAATAATTTCCAAGAAGTATTCATTTTCACTTGTTCTCAAAATTGCCTAAAAATATCAGGGAATGTGAAGGCTTTGAATTAAATCACACAGAAATTTGATCCTCAGAAATACAGTGTTATTCAAAGCCTGAGTGCAATCTTATATCAAAACACCATTTCAATTTTCATTTTCTCAAAATACTTGTAATAAAATGATATATAAATTTAATATGAGTTTAATTTTATCTCATTCTTACAGGCATATAGAATCATTGGTTTAAGTAATCCTCTTCTTTTAAATCTATTAATCTTAATGAAAAATTTTTTAGTAAATACATAAGTCTCTAATATTTTCACTTGAAATTTGCACAAGTTTTTAGTCATTCTTTTCTTCATTGTGTGGATATATATCCACTAACTTGGAGAATTTAAAGCACTCATCAAAATGATAAAACTAGAATACTTTTAGTAAGTTCTGTTGCTAACCACTTTTCAACCTGAGCTTGAGTGTAAATTATCAAACAAATACTGCTCTTGTCTGTTTCACCTTGTAATTCTGTAGATTACAAAAAGCAATAAAATATGTGTTGCTCTTTCTTTTAAATATAATGTGGCTTTTGTTGTAGAAACTTTTGAATTAATTTAGTAAGTTCACTGTGTCAAATGAGGAGTTTGATAGAAATTCTGGGCAAGTTTATAATCCCTGTGCTTGTTATCTCACACACAAAATAGCATGTGAATAAGAAAGAATACATGCAAATACCTTTATTTACTGTTTTCAACATTAAGAAATTATCAGAAAATTTAATTGGTCAGCAGCAGAATTACATAACTGGTGGAAGACAAGTTGTCATACTGATATATTATTGGCGGAAGACAAATTGCCATACTAATATATTATTGTACTTTAATTAAAAAGAAACAGTCTTTGTTACAGATGAGCTTATGAGTCAGTGAGTGTGAAATAAATAGAGCCTCTCAATGACTTCTTATTGCTTATAGACACAAGTCAGCTGAATATTCAACAAAAGACAATATTATGAGATATATGTAGTTATCTTAAAACTGTCTGAAAATTATCTGAAAAAGAGGAAACTCTTTGAAAATATAAAAATATATATTTATAACTCAGAAAAAGAAATGCTTCTGAAAGACCAATAAGTTAAAATATTACTACGGTTTCCATTTTTACAGGAAAAATTACAAGTTAATGCGTATTTTCAATTCAGTTTTAGTTTGTTTAAATTTTGAAAAATAAACTGGTTTCCTTGAAACTTATTATTTCCCTAAAGACACCCCATGTTTTAATTATCTTTTTCTCATATTGAGATATAGTACAGAAAACCATGTTTGGAAATTTTTATTGGTGTATGTTTGCAGTGCATAATAGTTACATTCGTTCTCAGGAATTGGTATAGACACGTTTGATCAATTTGTGGTCTTCAATAATTGCTTCTGATCTTTATGTTCACATACTTTTCTTTTGAAAAACTCCAAAGCCTTGTCTTTTAACAGAATTTTTACTCTCCATGTGGAGAAGCAATTTTGAAGTTTTCGTAGCTGTGTTGTACCGCCAGCAACCATTTACCATATTATACAAAACTGGCTTGAAGAAGGTGAGTCACCCACTGCAAAGAATCCATAATTTAAGCCGGACTGGGGTGTTTTCTTTTAAATGCAGCTTTGCTTTTTATGGCACTCTTAGAGTCCTCTGCTATCTCATCATTAGGTCTTTCGCTCTTTTCAAAGATGCTTTCTAGTGTTTTCTACTCATTTTGATTAGAGTTAGCTTCTGGCTTTACGAAGCTGTGATCGAGATGTGCACAGAGTGGCAAAGAGGCAGATGAAATAGTGGATGGACCATGCATGTCACCTTCAGACTTAAAGTCCGCGGCTAGATGCAGCAGTATAATCAAAGTACATCACTCACTTGCCGCTATAAAGACTGCCACCATAAGTGGTTCAATTGTCACTTGCTGCTCATGATAGAGTGTTGATATGTGCCTGCAAAAAATTAATTTGCTATTGTTAATCTGTGTTTGCCTTTGCTCCTTGGTGCCTAGCATTGCCGCCTCAGCTCCACCTCAGGTCATCAGGCATTACAATCTCTTAAGGAGCATGCAGCCCAGATCCCTTCCGAGTGCTGTTCACAGTAGAGTTCAATCTCTTACGAGATTCTGATGTCACAGTTGATCTGACAAGAAGTGGAGCTCAGGCAATAACAAGAGTGGCTATAAATACAAAAGAAGCTTTTTGTTTTCTCGCTTTCTATTCTCCTCCTGCAGCATGTTCCAGGTCCTAACAGTTTGTGGACTGATACTATTCTGTGGCCTAGGAATTGGGGACATGCGGTTTTAAAATTGTCAATCATAATTATTCTTTCAAAGTTATTCTATTGTAAAATATCTGACTTGTAGTGTAAGAAGAATGAATACATCCAGGACCCTAAACCATGAAGTACATAGGAAAGAAATTATTGAGAGTGAGGAACATAAAACATTTTCCAGGGTAATATTCAAACAACATCAATCACTAGAAAAACACCTAATACAAACAGAATTCAAAATGTGACGACACCTACATATAGCAGTAGATACAAGGATAAAAAAGAAGCAACGTGTCAGGAATCAGGCTCTTAAAAGAGGCAAAAAAGAAAGTATTGAAATTAGTGGTGACTACTGTGCAGCAAAGTAGGAGTTTTTATGATACCAAAAAATACCCTCCCAAATAAAAGACCATGTAGAGAAGACAGAACAGCATCCGTTAAATATTTCTAGGCAAGAAGGACACTGCACTTATTACAGATCACACATTAGAGATGGCAGGTTTCCGGTCAAATACAGTTAGATTTAGGAAGAGCAGAATAGATGACCCAGATGAAGCAAGCAAAGGTGGTCTTAGCCATGTAATAGTTTTCTGGGGGAGAAGGGGGAGTACTTAAAACTTGCTTCTTTCTTCATCTTTGTAATACAAACCGGGTCTTGTGCTAGGATTCTTTAATTTACCTTTGAGTAATAATGATAAGAAGAAATATATTGTTCCTTCATGCAAAAAGACATCAGTCTAGGACTGTAGATTTCATGCTTATGTATCTGTTTTATAGTGCCGCAATGGATATAGGATTGTAGACATCTTACTGGAATCCTGATTTTGATTACCTAATACATAGAATTATTGGATTATAGGGTAGCTCTAATTTTAATTTTTTGAGGAACCTCCATATTGGATGCACTATTTAACATTCTCAGTAATAGTGTATAAAAGTTCTAGTTTCTCTAAATCTTCACCAACAGAAAATGTTTGTTTTGCCATGAGTATAAGTTCCAGTTATACTAGATTAGTAAACTCTAGAGATTTTCTATATAAAATAGAATGTGTAATAGCTGGGGAGTTAGCTCAAGTGGTAGAGTGCTTGCCTAGCAAGTGCAAGGGCCTGAGTTCGATCCCCAGCATAAAAAAATAGAATATATGCACAAAAGAAGGCAAGAAGAATTTGGGAAGCAACAAATATGTTTAGTACCTTGGTTGTGGTGACACCATGGATGTATATACATGTTCAAAATCATCATAATATACATGATATATATACATTGTTTTATCAATTATACCTCCATAAAGCTAAAAATTGCCATTGAGTAGATATCACTATTTTATTTCCAAGAGCTAAAGGGAAAAGTTGACGTGATGGAGAAATACTGTGTTTAAATGATTTTTAAACATTAAAAGTTGAAATGCAGAAATGATTAAAATATTAATGATTTACTACATAGTATTTTTCAATGATTATATTTTATTACAAATAAAGAAATTTTAAAACTAATATACTTACACATCATATCATAATTACATTTGAAAGACCAATACAATTTTAAGATTACATAGTTTGACAAGAATAAAAAAAGCTAAGTGTAATAATATAAAAAGTAGCCTTTACTGCATTGTCACAGCCTATCAGAAAATAGAGATGTAAATTACTAATGCCATTTTATGTAAAACAAAATATTATTTTTGTTCATTGTTACATAAAACTCATCTCAATGATTTATAAAATTCTGTGTAGATTTATTAACTAATATCTTCAAAAGTTAAAATCTTTTTTCAATCCTTCTGGAACATAAAAATGTGTCTGGTATCTATGAAAAAAGCAAAGCAAACTATTAAAGAGCATCGCCCTACCAAGAAACTACAATTTAGCTGCAGTTCATAGAAAGAATGAATAGCACACTAGTCACAATAAAACAGAGAAGAGCACTGATATATCTGTGGAAAATGAAGTAATATTTACTAATTTGGTAATTATAAATTATGAATATTATAATTGTTGTTAACTGATTAGAAAGGTACAGGGGTTACACAGTATATGCACAGAATGAATTTGAATTTAACACCTGTAATTTAATACAAAACAAGACTTTTTCTATTTCATCACTTTTTCTTTTTTGCTTGGCTTTTAAAATTGTCAGGATTAGAAAAATTATACTCAATTATAAACAACCTATCAATCAAAAATTTTCTGTAACTTTATTTTTTCTTTAAAAGAAAGTAGCAGTAATCTTCATATTTGGAATCATATCACTACAAATTGTCAGTGTTATAAACATGTATGGTGTGGTTGTTTCAGCAAAACAGTGACATACATCACATTGAAGGGTAAATTTGAAAAAAAAAAAAAAAAGAAGTTATTTTAGACGGCAGTGATTGTATTTATTCTATCATTTCTTTGTAAAACCTCTGGCGATTACTCACTAGATTATCAAGTGATTTTTTTTTTAAAAACATTGAGACGTTATCCATGTTCCAAAAGGTAAAATCTTGCTACCTATTTACAGTTATAAAGGCAAGAGGAGGGAAGAGAAAGCGGTCTGACTTTTCAGCCCCTACTAGATGTTACGCGGTCTGTTCCTTTTACCAGAGTCTCGTACGCACACTGCATAAGTGAGGTGCTACTGGCTTAAATGTACAGATGAAGAGACTGTAAGAATGAGCATTAGGATAGTTTCCAAATCATAGAGCTAATAATTTGTGACTGTGAATATTGATAGCACATAAACTTAATAAACATGGACAATGATGTGATGAATAAGGAAAAGAAGTATTTCATGTCTTCTAATTTTATTTTTTCCTGTTCTTATTTATTTGATATTTTCTTAAATTATGCATGACGACTCTTGTCTTTGTTGCCTTCATGAACTTGAACATTCCTTTCCAGGAAGATTTGTAATTATCAGGCATAACCTTTAATCTTGATAATGGTGATTTTTTAAAAATGTTTGTAATATACATATTTTAGACTTCACAGATGCCGAGTCAGTATATTATGAGATATTAGAGTTTTTTATGTCTGATTATACTAACTTGAACATAGATAATATGCTCAAGTAACAATCACAAAATAGACAAGTAGTTTTAAAGTTATGATACAAGGTACCACATTGACAATAATCTTAATAGCACAATGAAAGACTGAGAAAGTGGTAATTTTAAATTTCTTTATATTATCAAATGTATCAGGTTTCTTATGAGGCTTAATCAATGATAAAATAGATTAGAATTAAAAATTATGCAATGCTTTCAATACTTTAGCAGTGTAAATCATCTGTAAAGGAAGCATAACAAGAAGGGGACAGCTCGGATTAGAAGATGACTGTGTTTGTAATAGGTACCCGGTCATTGATTGATGGCACTAATCATGAGATGAAGGACAGGAACAGCCCAAGTCTTTCATGTATCTGCTGTCAATTGTATTTGGTTCAGAGAACTTTGTACTCATTGCCAGGGAGAATATTGCAGGTTCTGTACCATTTTCTACATTAGTGTTTTGGTACCTTATACTTAGTGTCTGAAGAAATGTATTTCACTTATCTTTCTAATGTGGATGTTGTAAAAATAGTACATATCATATTTACCTGTGCAAAATATCATTATTTCGTTTTATTTTAATACTTTTTTCCTTGGCTACAGACTTGTAAGGATCAAATTTTTTGTTTCTTTGTTAGTCAGTATTTTATAGGGTTCATTTTATTTTTCTTCTGACTTTCATCAATTTATTGTAAGGTTTAGTTGATGTTACTTTTCTTCTATTTTTCTTATGAACATTTGAGTAGCAAATTTTCACAGGGCTACTGTATAAGACTTACTTTGTCATCTTACAAATGAATCTGACTTACAAACAATTCTCCTGGAATGGAACTCATTCATAAATTGGGGACTTACTATATTTGGCATCTGTTCATGAACTACACATGACGGAAAATGTGGAGTAGGCTTTGGGGATCACTCTGGTTTCTATCCTTTTCTCTACGATTTTTAGAATCATTTATAATCTTAAATTATGATGTTTTGGCTTCTGTATGAGACAAAAAAGAGACTTTTTCATGAATTTTACCCAGGTCTTACAGTAGTTCTCAATGAGATTTTTTATTTTATATTGGTTCTTTTTGTCATGGATAAATTACAATTTCCTGAACCCTATTTTTGTTATTTGAGTCTCTTGACATTGCTGTAAGATTTCTTTAACTTCTCAGAATCCCAAAGATACTAAGACTTGGGCAAGTTGCAATAATCAGATTAGAATTAAACTAATTTAAATGTCAAGATTATTTTTATAGGTGCCATTACTTTTGGCCTTATTGCTGGAAAGTGCAACTAAGTACCTAAGATTTAACCTGTGGACTCTTCATCTGACAAAACTTCAATTTGTGTCTCCTCTTGCATGAAACTATAAAATGTGCTAATTCTCTATCTTCTTAACCACCATGTGTGATTTACTTTAAGTGAAATGAGGTTCTGGAATTGTTTGCCTCTTTGTACTTTAATTTGTAAATCTGACTTGACCGTGTGCTTCACCAGTAACTTACACGCACACGCACGTGCATGCGTGCTTGCTTGCAAATGGTGAATTACCCAGTTTACCAAATAACAGAATATATGGTACTGAAGGCTTTTAATTTTACCCCATCAAATTTATGTAAACCTTGGTTTAAAATTTTCAACCTTGGGCCGGGGATATAGCGCAGTATTGCCGTGACTACCGAGCAAGCGTAAGGACCTAAATTAAATTCCCGGTACCCAAAAAGAAAAAAAATGAAGGACCAAAACGAGTACCTAAATTTTTTCAACATACTATAAGAATCAACACATACTTCTTTCTCTTAGATGTCACCTAAGAGAAAGTCCATGTAAACATATCTAAAGTGAAAATTTATTTTAGCAGGTTATGAGTGTACCAGGTAACATCAAAATTCTATGCTATTACTTTAACGTTTTTTCTTTCTTTTTTTTTTTTTTTTTTTTTTTTTTTTTTTTTTTTTTTTTTTTTTTTTTTTTTTTTTTTTTTTTTTTTTTTTTTTTTTTTTGTGGTGCCGGGGATCGAACTCAGGCCCTTGTGCTTACAAGGCAAGCACTCTAATCACTGAGCTAAATCCCCAGCCCACTTTAACGTTTTTTCATTAAATGAAAGATTTTGTTTTCTTAAGAAAAGTGTGATTAAGAAATATGCAGACATATTATGGAGTTTGGTCCCAAATGGAATAGAAGTACAGCGTTTCCAAGCACTAATTGAAGTATGTTTGTATTCTATCCCATAAGTACTATTGAAAATTCCAAGATTATCAAGTCTGTCCTAAGAACACTATGGGGAAATTATGATTCTTACTCATATTGTGCAGACTTTATCACAGCTTTTGCTTACATTTGACAGTGTGCAACTAATGATACAGAGTTTTAATGCTTAATGTTAGAAATGAAGAATTCCAGGCTAGAGCACTACCTTTGCTGCTTTGAATGGTTAAGACTTTCCATAAATATCATTAATCTGACCTCATAAAAACAAGTTACAAAAACACTTTCAACAATACATTATGTACTCCCATTTTATTAAAAAAAAAAATTAGTTGTTAGGCACAAACAATTTTTAAGGCTCTACCTTGGAAAATTCAATTCTATTAGTACACTGATTCCTTGAAGCAGCCATATAAAATAAATAAGATTTTATCTTCATTAGAAATTTAAAAATTGAGTACTGTGACTGAGATGAGGGTAAGCTCATCTCAGGTAAATAGTTAATCTATAACTCAAAATCAAGCAATGTGAATTGAATGTGTGCTCTTAACGACTATAGATTTTAACCTGCTTGAATTTACTTATTCAACTCTCAAATTGGGCGCTTAAGCAACAGAGACAATACACAAAGTCACTGATCAGTTCATATTACTAGATGATACACCTCTGAGTCTCAGGGCATGTTAACTTGGATTCTTCAGTGTTAAGGTACAGAAATGTACTCTGCTAAATTTAGACAGTGGTGGCTGGAGATTTAGCTCAGTGATTAGAGTGCTTGCCTTGTAAGCACAAGGCCCTGAGTTGGATCCCCGGCACCACCAAAAAAAAAGAAAAGAAAAAAAACACAAATTTAGACAGTGGTAAGTTGACTGAAAGAATTTGAGTCTATATTATAGAACATTATATCAAAAATGGCAAGAACAAGGCTGTTGGTAAAGTCTAACAAGTAGTAATGGAAAATTTCTTCACAGTATGAGCAGTTACCCACTTCTTGTGTTTGTGGCACTGCTCAGTATTGCAGTTTCAGTGGAAAACATGACTGATTTATTTTAAGAAAAATGGGAGAACATTTAATGGTTTATCTAGTGATTTTATATCTTATAAATACCTTCATTTTCTAAAGCAATGCTTGAATGCTGTTAACAGAAACATTGAAGAACGGGTGGTGGGAGTACAAAAGGGACTAGGATTCAGGTCAGCAAGCAAATACTTCAGCACAGAGTGGGAAATGCTACATGGCCACAGTGCATGCTCTGTGGCATGGTTAGCACCTACAGTTCTTGAACTTTTGGGTCAACACGAATGTTACTCTTCTTATTATAATTAACTTTATATATAACAAGACAGTGGGTTTGTTAATTATGTACATAAAAATATGAAGAATGGACGTGCTCAATGAATGATATATATGTGTATGGAAATATCTCAAGGAAATTCATTAAATTTTACAATTAATCTGTGTTAATACAATAACAAAATTATGTTAAAATAAAATATAATTTAATAATTTAAAATAATATGAAATTATATTTGTGACTTAGAATTATAAAACTAAAAATAATTTTTAAAGATTCATTATCATTTGAGTGAAAATGAATTGCTTATCAGTAGTGAAAATATTATATCATTCATGGTATATCTAGAAACAATGTGGTGAAAGTTTTACATTTATACAAATTCCTATGCGTAACAAATATTGTTCCTCTTTCAAGAATATTTTGTATATCATCATTATTTTCTTACATAAAATAGGAAATTCATGAATGTGAAAAAGTTTCTAATATAGTTACTCTTGAGGCACGGAGGGAATCTAATACATTATCAGGAAAACAGGAAAATAAATCATATCTCTCCTCTTACACTGGGCTGCACTACTTTGTAAAAGCTTCAGAAGAAACTATTTTTTTGTGGCCTCAAAAATTGGTAAGATTTTTTAAAAGTCAAAGGCAGAGTTGAAATACTAGATGGTGAAAGCAAAAGATCTGAAAGTGAAAAGAACTTTGAAATACTCAGAGAATAGCGAGCATTAGGGAGAGTAAAAATAGTGGTAGCAAGATGACCAGTGTGGAAGGATAGAAAGACCCGATGTAAGATGAAAACTGACTGCCTTAGACAGCTCCTCTGTATCGTCATCTCCTTCAGGTACTGTTGTGATCTTCTAATATTCATTTCCATCTCTGTTTCAGTCAACCAAGTGAGATTATGTATTTGTATTGAAAGAGAAAAAAAAATACATCTCTTTGCGGTACAGTGTGATGCTTTGGTACATCTATGCATTGTATAATCATCAGCTCGAGATACTTAGATTATTCATCATGTGAAACATTTAACAACGTCTTTGTGATGCAAATATTCAAAATCATCTCTTTTTAGCTATTTTCAATTATACAATATTGTTATCTAAAGCCATTCACTGTGCAATGGAATCCGAACAATTATTCCTGCTATCTGCTGTAACTTTGCATCCATTAAGCAATCTCTCTTCATCCCCTTATGCCTCGTAGGGTGCTATCCCATTCTCTAACAGCTCATCTTTTGTAGATTCAACATATGAGTGAAATCATACAGTATTTCTGTCTCTGTGTCTGGTTCATTTCACTTAAGACTATGATTTCCCCAACCGTCTATTTTGCCACAAATGGCGGTGTTTTCCTTTGTGTGGTTGAATAGTGTAGAGTTGTGAGTATATATCACATTTATTTTTTCTCATGCATCCATCAGTCGACACCTGGCTTGAATCCATATTCTGACTATTGTTGATAGTGCACCAATGAACAAGTAAGTGCAGGATTTTTTTCAACAGTAGGATTGCTGGGTTACATGGTAGCTTTATTTTTAATTTTTTGAAGAGACTTCATGACATTTTCCATGAATGCTGAATTTACTTCCAGCTCCTCCAACAATGTATAAAAGTTCTCCGTTCTTCACATCCTGAAGTTAAATTTTAGAAGTCTTTAATAGGACAAATATATGTAGTAGATAGACATTTAATGTGTACATTTATACCAGTTTAATATCTGTTGTCTATCAATGTGAAAAAAAAAGTTTGTAATTCCAAAGGGCTAAACAGACATGAACATATCTTTGGAGATAAGATTTTCAAAAATATTGGTGGAAATTTTTTGAAAGTGTTTATCTCTAAGTCTTAGGCAAATACAGTATTTGAATATTTATTTCTTCTTTGGGGGGGTGCCAGGGATTGAACTCAGGCCCTTGGAACTTCCTAGGCAAACACTCTACCACTTGAGTTAAACCCCTACCCCTTACTTCTTCATATATCTTTTCATACAACTTACAATGTGAAGTGAGTTGTTAAAGTAGGTAAGGATAAGGAAAACACACAGAAGTGATTGAAAAGTGTTGCATGGGAGGAAATAATATTAGTCCAAGTCCTCTTTAAAAATAAAAACATAATCCTCCTTTGAAATGGGTTTGACACACTATAATACCTACCACTGAGATGAATTTCATCTCCTAAGGACTCTCACCCAGAGAGAGACTGAGGAAGCTTGCAGGGATCAGGGACAATGTGCTTCCAGAGCAAACATAGCAGGAAGTACAACAATAAGACTTTGCGAAACCCTTGAAATTTAAGTTTAAGATAAATTAAAGAGAATCTTTTTCCACATCTGAAGATTTTTAAAATATTGATGGATAACAGCGCACTTTAAAGAGCCATAGTAAGACGGGATAAAATTCCAGTTTAAGTACATTAATTTTGCAGAAGCAGAATGGGTAGATTGAACATGGCAGAAGAGGGCTGAAATAAAAATGAAGAATTAGGAAGCCAAATTAAGTCATCCCAATCTGCTGTTTGTAAAGGTATGAAAAGTTCAAATGTTTGCAATTTCATATGCGTTAGCCTAATGGTATTCTGGACATGATGTAATAGGGCAATGAATTCATATAAGGGAAGAAGAAGAAAATGAGAGACCTACATGTAAAACTTTGCCAAATTCAGGAATGTTATTTCAGGGATGTAATAGAACCTGACACAAACTGCTGATTTCGGAGCTTCCTAGCTGTGAATAAAACATTCATGAAAATAGTTCATACTTACTGAATGTTCAAGATGAGGGCAAGATTGCTTTAAGTGTCTTTACTTGGAAAAGCTACTGAAATTATAAGAACTTTTAGAAATAAATAGTATCAGAGTCACTCAATAGATTAGGAAACAAAGCCATAGAGAGTCTTTCCACTTTGACCAAGGCCACAGAGATAGTATGATTTTATGCAGGAATTTGAATGCTGGTGAATCTATAGTTCATACTTGTGGCTAAAATACATAATTTGGATTTAGGCCCCACATCTACTTCACATATAGCAAAAAATCTATGTGTTGGGGGTTTATTTTTTGTTTGTTTTTAAGGTTAAGTAAAAATGAAAGCGATATGAAATGTGTTTTTCCAGCTAGAAATAATCAAATTTGGTCTACAATATCAAGATCCTAATGCTTTTATTGAATCTGCAGACTTCAACGGACTTCTCAGTAATGACTCTCCAAAAATTACTACCTGATGTTAAAGCTTTGCTGCTCCACATTTTCTTTCTCATTTCACACCTACCCCTGTGTTCAAACATAAAAATAAGTTAAAGCTACATTTTTAAGTCTCATAATGGATTACCTTGTTTCCTGAGAGAATTTACTTTATAAATCAGCTTTGTTGGCCTTAATTCAAAATGTAACATATTTATAAAGTTCTGAAAACATAAAAATGTAACTTTAGTACAGATTAGCTTTCCAAATTCTCAAATACTCTAATAAAGATGACTGCTCCTATTCTGTTTGTTAGTATTAGACATCCTTATTTTAAAAGTCAACCTTTTAAAAGTGTATTCCCCAAAAAAGGATCACAGATCTTCTAGATAAGTATCAAGTATCTTCTGCTTAAACCCAGGTCCATTTTATATGCGAAATTCACTCACATGTATTTGAGAAGGATTCAACATGGAAATGAGGTTTGTTTAATTACGTGGCTGAAAGATCTTTGTCTATTTTCAAAATACGCATGTCCTCTTGTAATCAATGGGAGGAGAAAAATTTAAGAGGTGCATAAGTACTTCTCAATATATTATTTTTTATTTACCTCACAGCAGTAATTTTTTTCTTGCACAAGAATTAGTCATCATCTCTAATTACTACTAAAAATAGTGCTTTGAAATGAATCTTATCATAAAAACAAATCTTTACTATACAGTAATCACTACAGTTTTATGAATAATTCCACAAGTGATATTTTATATTATTTTCTTCCAATTCTATGTTTTATGAACAAATCAATTTTGACATGATCTAAATAATAACAAATGACACTGGATTACTCATATTCTGTTTTGAGGTATATAGGACCTGTATATGCAAATCATATAGGGTCTTTTGAAAGGAGTTAAAAACATCATACCATGGTGAACATGAATACTTATGTTTAAAATTAATTTTCACAGTAGCTAGTTGAAGTTTTCCACAGTCTAGCCCAACCAAGGTTGTCTTTGATTTGTTGCATATAAATAGCACACTTTTTGTTATAAATGTTATGACATGTAAAAGAACAATCCATTTATTCATTTCAGTGAGAACTGAAAATAATATTGTGTTCATTTTATGCGTCCTTTCTAAATGACACATCATAAAACTGCTTAAACAGTTTAAATGAGAGTTATTTTATTCAGTTTTCAGCAATTGTTGCTTGGACGCACAGCTTTAATAAATGCTTAAGGCTATAGTTTTGAAGTTGCATCTTCTTTGCTTAATTTTAACTCTATAAAATAGCTCACTGTATTACGTTATGCATTTTTAGTAGCGGGATTAATAATAATGATAGAATGTATATATTTGTGTTGAATGTTCTGCTGTATAAAACATTTTAACCTTGACAACGTAGAGCCTTTCTGCAAATATAAGACAGTGATTGACCGTACACTAGGCACTAGGAGTTCTGGTATGCTGCTGGTGCCTAGAAAGAAGAAAACCACTTTTCCGTTCTGTTTCAAAGAAGAATGTTAAAACAGTAGATAGAATTAGCTCTCTCAGCTGCTAACCTTCTTCAAATTTCTGCTCTTTATTACCCTCTTGGTCACTAGTGTTCCACTATTGATAGTCACAAAATTGAAGTCATTAGTCATGTCTTCCTAGAGGAACGGCGATAGCTGCTTGTTACAGGAAGGCCAAATGTACCAGCTTAGGAAATGCAATTCTTCTTTAGGCATTGAGGTAGGGAGAGGATTAGAAAACAGCTGAGTCAATTAAATTCAACGGCATTTAATGAACTCTGACTGTATTTGAGACTCCTCATGCCAGGAATTTTGCACCACAAAAATATGAGCTGGACATGCCCCCTGCCCTCAAGCAGAGAGACGCAAGAACAGAGAGAGCAATAGTTAAGGAGAGTCACTTCTAATCATTGTTCCGCTGCTTGTATGCAGCAAAATATTTAGAAAGATGATGCTTTTTTATAATTGTAAAGGAAGGAGATTGATAATGTCGTCTTGGGTTTTCTGAGTATTACTTTAGATGAAATAAAGCAGTGCTTCCCTATTGGGCTGAAAAGCTCATACAGAACATAGATAATAGAAAGCAGGTAAATGGATGTTTTCAAAAAGGGAAGGTGACCGAGAGATGGGTGAGGGAGAGGGAAATAATGTGAAGAAATATTTAAGATGTGTTATGTACAACTACCAGCTTCCACGGTGACTGTGTTCATTATGCACTGCAAACGTGTACTAATAAAAATAAAAATTAAAAAAGAACATGAACAGAAGAAGAGAGAAATATAATGTGAGAAGGCAGAGCATTAAAGAAGGACTAATTCTCCACGTAGAGTTTGTGATGCCCAGGTAGGGTTTGACGGGTAGTACTAAAGAACATGCAATCCAATTGCGAATGTGTTTAGAGATGCAATGTCTGGGGAATAAAAAGAATACACTTTAAATGGCGGCTGTTTAAAACATTCCCTCATATATACGCCCATAAGAAATTGCTAAATTATCTTCTTGCCATTTAGCTATTTCACTTTCCATCCATTTGTTTTTTATTCTGGTTTGCACTAACCCCATTAAGTCACAAGGGAAAGATCTATTAATTAGTTTACAGTTTACAAGATTTTTCATTACTATTTCAGGAATGAGACATATTCTTTTATGTTATACCATGTTCTGTGCATCTATGCTATTATGGAGTTATTACGAGACCTCTGAAAATAAAAGCTAACATGATTAGAACGTTGAGAAAAAATTTAACCAAATGTTAACATCTAGGCCAAGTGCAAAGCAAAGAAATGGCAATTTCTAATTGCCAAAAAACATTAAAGAACTGTGGAAAATACTGCAAAAAAATCTAAAGCACTCAGAAAAATGAGAGTTTAAGACAGAGTCATAGATAATTGAAGAAACTTATTAGAAATCTAAAACCCTCTTGACATCAGTTTGTCAGATTTATTTCATGTGTGCAGAGAGTTACAACTACCTTGCACCTTGCATGTTACAGGTGTCCTGACGATTGGCACACCTGAAAAAAGAGAGAGAAATCTTGGACAGGAAACTGACTCATGGCTGTAAACATGAAGATTACTATATCCCAAAGGTCCAGGCAGATTAAACAAACAAACAAACAAAAAAACCTCATTTTCAGAAAACTGAAATCTCAAACTATGGCATGATATAAGTTTCATTTTTATTTTAAAACAGAAACAAATAAAATGAAATGTGGCCTAATCAGCATATGTTTATATATCCTAGGCAAAAATGGCAGAGCTTGAACATGGAGACGTTTTTGCATACAAATCAAAAAAGAATAAAGTTGAGCAAAAATTGAAATAAAATTTGCAGACCTCATGAAAAAAATCAGAAAAAGATTATTATCTTTAGCAGTATAGGTAAATTCTTACATATACTAAAGGAAGAACAAAAGAAATTAGGAAAACATTGTCATTCACAATATCCTTAAGAAATATTAAATACTTAGAAGTAACCTAACCAAGGAAGTTAAAAGAATTCTCTAACAAACACAATGCAGCACCCTGAAAAAAGAGATTGAAGAGGTCATGAGAAAATGGAAAGATACCACTTTTCCTTGGATAGGGAGAACAATATCTTCAAGATGGCCATACTATGAGGATGAAGATTAAAAGCAATCCCAATCAAAATACCAATACCATTCCTCACAAAATAGAAAAAAAATTATAAAATTCATATGGCATCAGAAGAGAATAAGACCCCCCAAACATACAACATTTTCTCATGAAAGTTCACCTCTCTTCTACTTTTCTTTTGGAACTCAATGTAAAAAATAAATTTTTTTCTACTTCATATTTCTAAACCATTTTTATATTCTGCATTGTTTATAATTTCTTTCCACAAATCTCTCTGTTCACTAACATGCATGCAAATATATATATGTGTATGTGTGTGAATATGTGTGAATATATACAAATGTACTTGTATATATTCTATTTGTGTATAAATAGGTATTCATATATATTTGCCCATTTAAAATTATTGCCATCCTCTTTGTCATAAAATGAAGTCATTCCTTACTTGTTTAATTAATTTGTTTGATTATCCCCAATAAAGTCTTACATTACAAACATGTTTCGAAGTGTGTTCCATGTTCTAGTTCTTTGTTTTTACTCTCTAGAATTTTGTCTACAATACGCCTGAAAGGGTTAACAACGTGGTAGAGCACTAGCCTTCCATGCTGGAAGAGAGGGAAAAAGGCCAGAAAATATTATATTTTATACACAGTATAAAATTGCTGTGTCTCTGGAAAAAAATATGACAATAAGACAGTGGGAAGTTACAGTTAAAATCTTATTAATAATAAATAAAAGTGGTAGCAACTTTATCAATCCAAAAGTTATAAGGGAACACAAAAAGATTAAACAATTACTTATATGCCAGCTGAATTGTTTGACTATTATCACAAAATATTAGAATACTGTATAGAAGGATACACCACTTCACCTCTCCTACTGAAGTATTCCAGAAGGATTGTTAGATCAAATCGACCAATAGTGTTAGGATTCAGTCTCCCCTTCCTTCCTGTTAAAAAATCACCAGTAATTTTGCAAACCAAGATAGCTTCTCTATCCCCATCTGATACAAGTACATTTCAGTAAGTAGAAAGGAAATCTGATAAAAATGTACCCTCTTAACTTTTAGGAACAGTTTTAAAGAATAATAAAAAAGTACATCTTCTTATGTCTTACTAATAGAGGTGTACATATAGATAAATCTGTAAAACATTTTTGGAAATTTCCAGAAAATAAAGGGACAGATTACTAAAGAGAAGAAGAAACACAGGTGATAAGAGAAAACTGTGAATCAGATCCACAAACATAGTTCAATGCAGATAGGGTTGGTAGTCATGATATTTCACACTTCAAACAACACAATACACTACTATCTATCATCTACTTATCTATCTATGTATCTGTCTGTCTGTCTATCTATCTATCTATCTACCCTCATTCACACAATATAACTGAATACACAAAAAACAAAGAAAAATTTTGATAAAAATATTTGGTCATGATAACAACTTAAATAATCTGTTGTTTTCTGCTCAGAAATCACTCTCTCTATCTTCCTTTGGTTAAGAAAAGTAACGTGAGTCCTCAGTGTAAGGAATAAACAAGTAACAGCCCTTTACCTGGTATTCAGTTTCCTGGTTTCCTTCGCTATTAGAAGCAAGCCAATAGAATGAGAACAGCATCAGAAACAAACTTTACATGACTTTTATTTATAATTTAACTTAGCACATGGAAAATTTGGGCAACACTTTCATCTAATGCTCTCTATATTATGTATTGTTTTCAAAATAATACTATCTTTTAAAGTATGGATTCTAATTTATGTTTTTAATTTGCTTTTGTTTTTTTTTTCATTTTGTCGATTTCCATATCTATCCCACCAAATGACTTAAGATCTTTAAGACAAGGATGTTATTTTATTATCTTTCCATCTCACACATGGAGAAAGCGAATTCAGTTATATAATTTGCACAGATTCAGAGAACAATCAAGTACAAAGTCAGTATTTAAACTCATGCCTACCACTTCTAAATCTCAAGTTCTTCTTAGTAAATTAAATTGCCTATCTGTTGATTTTTCTCCATTTAAATGATTAAAACTGTATTCGTTAAGCTGGCGAAGGGATTTCTATTTAATGAAATCAGTTAAAAATAAAAGGAAAATGAATTTGAGTGTTTTTACTTGTTTCTTGTAGAAAGATACTATAGCTACTAAGAACTCAAGAATCATCCAAAGAAATCATGTGAAATTAAATTATATAGCATTGAAAATTTGAAAAAGAGAAACACTTGAAATTGGTTGAAGTGACAGATGGAGCATAATTTTCAGCAATGGGTTGTCAGTTCCCTAGAAATGCAAAGTCTTTCAGTTTTATAAGTGCTAAATTATCACAGAGGCTCTTCTATAAAACTCAGATAAGGAAAAAAAATTAAGACAATGAGTTATAGTTTTTATAGAGAGCTTGAGTTGGATGTAGTTTAAACATTTTCTAAACTATGAAAAGAAAGAATTATGCACAAAATGCAATTTGCTATGCAAAATTTAAACACTGTGACTAAATTATATCTAAAATGAATATATTTGGAAGAAAAGTAGGAAATTACTTTCAGACACTTATCAGCATGTTACTGCAAAGAGAATACTCGACTCCTACTTTGGAAATGTACAATTATATATTTTTAAATAACTAGATGACGTTATATTAGCAACTTAATTTACCATTTTTTGAGAGTGAAACAAAGACGACAAAAACCAAAGGTAGTATATTAAACACTCATCTTCCGTATTGAATTTCCCAAACCTAAATTTTAATTAAATTGTTTGTATTTGTATTAGTTTTCAGAATTATGATTCAATAAATTACAAATTACTTCTACATTTAGTTAGTGCATTACCTGTAAAAATACTCATATTATACAGTTGTCAGTTTTGTAGTTGAATAGAAATTTACTTAAATCAGATTCCAAGTCCTGGTTACTACAGAACCTCAAAATACCATGATCAAATTGATTTATAAAACCAAGTTTTCATGATTTTTTTAGAAAACTGTCTTGACATTTTCAGGTAAATAATCTATGACTGCATTAAAAGAACACTGTTGTTATTGTTGTCTTAATATCCACAAGAAAAGATTTTGCTATACCTGTATTTGGCTGACTGAAACATACTAGCATTTCATTTATGGATTAATCATTTAATTGAAGATTTGTATCATGTTTCTTTTATGTATGTGTTTGTTTTCACTTAGGTGAAGGATTTGGAAAATAAAGAGAAATACAGAAGATGACCTGAATAAATAATACTCCCCATTTTGATGAGTAGGAATGAGTGATGCCTATTTGTATTCTGTCTGGTTCTAAGTGTGGTTTGGAGATGAGTGATTCATCAGACAGAAATTCTTTTTTCTTTTCTTATGTTTTTGCAAATTAGAAGAATATGCAAAAGAAGAAACAAAAACAAATATTGCATATGTATTTTTTCAAGCCATGCCTGTTTTTAATTTATATTAACCCTAAAAAAAAGCCTTATGATTTCATCCAAATGGGGTTTTTTTTTGAGTCAATACTCAGCCATTTTGTTCTTTTATATTATATTTTTAGCAAATAATAGTAATGGCTGACATTAGTTGCAATGTTATTATGTCCCAGGAATTTCTCCAAGTTTTTCACCTAGTTATATGCATTTAAACTGCATGATAACCATGCTAAACAGAAATGAATTGTTTTACCCTGTTTTAACGTGGATATAGCGCATGCCTTCCTGTACATCATACTGGTATAAATATAAACGGTGGTGTGAGGAATTAAAATCAGAAATTTCAGAGTCACAGATTGAAAAAGCAACTACATCAAAGTATTCTGAAACATCAAGATGAATATTTTCGGGGCTGAGGATTTGGCTCAGTGATTAGAGTGCTTGCCTGGCAAGCACAAGGGCCTGAGTTCGATCCCCAGCACCAGAAAAAAAAAAAAAATACTTTCACAGTTTTAAATTTTTTTAGAACACACCTTTAATTAATGGCTGATTTGAATATGAATGATATTATCTCTATGACTGATTAGATATTTCTGTCTGAAAACCTTCAGATTTCTTCTACTGTTTGCTTTGAGACCAGCAATTTGATAGTGATATATTGAAGATTTTTATCCCAAGACATTTAAATGTTATTTTCTATTTTATCTACTTAATTTACTCCCTAAGACTAAAGCTTTACTGAACAGTTCCCTAGTCTTCAATCTATAGGGTTATACACTCACTTTAAACCTATTTTTATCTATTTATTCAGTTTGTTTAGTCCTCCACATAAGTATATACAATTGTTTCATGCATGGGTATGTTTATGTATCAATAGGTGTCTGGAGTTGGTCTTATTTGTTGCTTTGCAAGATTAAAATATACTATTCTGCTCTACCAATCTATCCTGGAATATGCTATTTAAATTTTTATGTTGTATTCTGTTATGTAATTTAACTAATGCAATCTCCAAATTCAGTCATTTCAGTTCTTTTATATTTTATGTCTTTTTCTGTTCCTCTTTTCAACCACAAACAAAGCTGCATGTTTTCTTGTTCACTCTTATTTTAGTTCACTTATTTGAGTTAAATTCTAGGAGTTGTCATTGCTCTATAATAGGGTTCTTACTTGGAGAGGCTAAATTATACCCCAAGATTTACTTTACAATTTTTATTTATGTTATTTAATATGATCCTCTTAAAACTTTTCCCAACATTTTCAGTGTAATACTAGTTACATCACCATCGCTTTATTTCTTTTCTACAGTACTGGGAACTAAACCCAGTGTCTCACAAATGCTAGGTATGTACTGTACCACTGAGCTACATCCCCACCCCTTACTTGTTCTTTTAAAATTAATTTTATTGGTACACTTTAACATACATAATGATTACATTCATCATAGGAAATGGTGCTTGTACATAATATAACTTATTTTTTCCCATTCCTCTTTCTTCCCTTCAATCCTTCCCAATCCCTTTACAAAACTTTGTTTCTACTGTTTTCTTCCATGCTTTTTAAATTTTTATTCCTATTCTTTCCCTTTCCTACCTCTCCCTCGTTCCCTTTCCCATTTGAACATTTTCTTTCTACTTCCCAATATCTCGATCCTTGTTTACCCTTTGAGTTTCTCACACAAGAGCAACAACGCAATATTCAAACATTTGTGTCTGATTTATTTCACGTAAAATTACATCCTCAAGGTGCATCCATTTACCTAAAAAGTCTGAAGTTTATCCTTCTTTATGTCCTTCTTTATGGTGGTGTAGCACTCCGTTGTGTACAAAGGCCACACTTTTTTTATCCTTTCATCTGTTGATGGGTATGTGGGCTATCTAGGATAGATTGGTAGACATGGATATCCACATATCCCTGTAGTATGATGCCTTTAACTCTTTCAAGAAGATACCAAAAAGGGGAATAATTGGATCAAATGGAACCTCTAGTTTTAGTTTTTTGATAAATCTCTATGTTGATTTCCATATTGGTGTATCAATTTACATTTCCACCAACAGTGGAGGAGGGCTCCTTTCTCCTCGCAGCTGCTCCAGCTTTTGCTATTAGTTGATTTCTTGATGATAGTCATTCTTTCTGGAGTGAGATTATTTTAATTTGCATTTCTCAAAGGACCAGCTATTTTGAACAGTTTCTTCATATATTCATATATTTATTTGTTATTTCTACTCCTTCATCCGAGGATGCCTACTCATTTCTTTTTTTAAGGCTTTTTTTTTATTTTAGTGGTATATTTTGGTACATATAGTGATAACTTTCATCATAGGGAATTTGTACCTGTACACGACTTATCTTGCTGTGTCTTTTTTTCCCATTTCCCCTCCCTCCTTTCAACTTCTCTTCCCCTCCTTATTTACAAAAGTTTTTTTTCTACTTTTTTCTCCTTCTATTTTCTTTTTCTTTTTCTTTTTTCTTTTGGTCCCTCCATTCCTTTCTTCTTCCTTCCTCCTTTGTTCCCATTCCCATTTGAAGATTTTCTTCCCTTTTCCCAATGCAATACATTTTATTCCACCATTGGTGAGAATGTAGACTGGTGCAACCACTATAGAAATCAGCGTGGAGATTCCTTACAAAACTAGGACTTGAGGTTCCATTTGACCCAGCTATTCCTCTTCTTGGTATCTTCAGGAAGGAATTAAAAGCATCATACCACAGTGATATATGCACACCCATGTTTATAGCAGTACAGTTTATAATAGCGGAATCTTGGAAACAGCCCCAATGCCCATAAACTGATAAATGGATAAAGCAGATTTTTCTTTTGTTTTGTTTCGTTATATATAGACACACACACACACACACACACACACACACATAATGGAGTACTACTCTGCCATAAAGAAGGATAAATTTGAAACATTTCTAGGCAAATGGCAAATGGATGCACCTTGAGACCATAATCTTAAGTGAAATGAATCATACACACATTTTTAAATACCACCTTGTTTGTATGGTGTGAGAAACTGGAAGCCTAAATAAGAATAAAATGTATTATTCTGAGAAAAGGGAGGAAATCGTTAATTTCTTGGTCTCTTAGAAACATTTAACTCAGGGTCACATTTAGTTATTTTTGAAGATTCTGATATAAAACATTATATTACCATTAAAACAAATTAAGTATATAGTCCAGTAACATTAAAAATATTCACATTATTGTGCAGAATATCTCTCGAACTTTTTCACCTTGCAGCACTAAAAACTCTGTACTGCTCTATCTATCGCTTCAGGTCCATCTTCCACTCTCTGTATCTATGATTTTGATTACTCCAGAAATTTCATGTCCATAGAATTATACAGTATTTATACTTTTGTGGGCAGCTTGTTACATTTAGATTAATGGCCTTCTTTACACTTGTGACAAGGATTCCCTACTTTTGACAGGCTGTGCAAAATGTCTTTGTATGTGTATATCACATTTTTTGCTTTAACCGTTCATCTGTTGACAGAATTTTGCATATTTTTTCACATATTGACTATTGTGCAGCCATAAACAAGGGTGTGCCGATTTTTCTTCAGGATCTTGCTTGCTTTCAGTCTTTTCGATCTATACCCTCAAATTGAACTCCTGATCATATGATAATACTAGTTTCAGTTTTTTGAGGCACTAACACACTATTTTCCATAATGGCTGTACCATTTTACATTCCCCGTGGTACCCAAGTGCTCCACCTTCCCTATATCTGCACCAACACTAGTGTTTTTTCTGTTCTTTTGACAATGTCATCCTAATGGGTGTGAGATGATCTCATTGTGAGTTTTTATTTGCATTTCTGTAATGATTACTTATTATTGAGCATCTTATAAAGCACTCATTAACCATTTATATACATTATTTGGAAAAATGTCTGTTTAAGTCCTTTGTTCATTTTAATCAGACTTTTAGCTGTTACTAAGTTGTATAAATGTCCTACATGTTTTTATATTAACCTATTACCACATTCATATTTTTTAGTTATTTCCTTGCATGGTATTTGTTGCCTTTACATTCTGCATATTGGCCTCATTATTTTCAATTCTTTTGCAAGTCATGCTAACCTTTTAGCCACTCCTTTTAAAACTTTTTTATTGGTTTCTTTTCCTTTGTGTAAACTGATACTAGTGAACTATTATAGAGTTCAGTAATTGGTTTTCCTTTCCCTTTGAACATCTTTCTCTAGATATGAACGGATGTATAACTTTAAATGTAATCTATGTATGATTGTGACCCCAAATTGCACCTCCCGTATGGGTAATAGATGCCTTAAAATGAAGGATAGATCTACTCTACCCACCCTGGAATCTGAGCCATTCAGTTGAGGACCACTCTGTTCTTCCAGTCAGTAATCAAAATATCAGAGTCACTGGGAGTTTACACTTTTATTTGTACTCTTATATTCTGAGTTTTAGGGGATTTTTTTTCAAATTATTTTCACTCTAAGAATAGCGCAAGAGAAATATCAAAATATCATAGGGAATTTTTTAATTCATTGAGCTACTTTACTACTCTAGGTTCTGTCAAGAAATTTTGAAGAGTAAAATGAATTATGATTTTATTGTACTTACAATGAATCATGTATATTGTATGCCACCAAATACAATTTTAGTAGATACAGTGATTATCGATGATGGGATATTAAATATAAGCTGCTCATGAACGTCTTAATATGGCTCATGTGTCTTTTAGTGATGTTCTTGTTTTTCTCTATTTTCTAATTAGTTTTATAAAACAATCCTTGGAAATTTTAAATTTTTCTATGATTGTGAATCTTGTTCCATATTTTTCATTCTACTGGAATTTCCAAGTATTTAATAATATACTGGAAGGTTACCAGTAGACATTTGCTTTGACCCCTCCCTTCCACATAAGATGGTCCCTGGACACTTTCAAAAAGTTCCCAAAGCAGCAAAGATGAGCGACTAAAATTCACCCTGCATGCAGGAAAAGATTTATAGTTTTACTGACTCCCATCAGAGAAAAGGAGTTTTCAAAACTGGTCAGCAAGAGGCCTAAAGAGATTTACTGGGCAGAAACTTACAAGTACCCAGCGAAAAAAATAAAGTGCAAGCCCTCAAGAGAGGGAAAGGGGCCTGAGTACAGAAGTATATGTGCATTCTTATATATGTATATGTGCGTCCTTATATATGCCTGTGTTACGAGATTCTGCTCCCCATAGTTTAATAAACTAGTCTTTAACATATCTGTAAGGCATTATTTTAAAAGCTTTACACTTTTCCCTTTTGCCTCTTTAAGAAACACATGGACTTGACTTTTGTCTCGATGAAAAATAGAAGCAGGTCCTGTTCTTTAACACAATCTCGCTGAAGTGTTTTGACCCTGGCGCACAGTCCCTGTTCTAGGGCTGGCAGGTCTAAACTTTCAAAGACATGGAAATTTCAGATGTGAATAGTCTCTTAGTAATTTGAAATCTTTCACTTTCAGTATCCTTTTCTTAAACCAGCACTTCCTGTATCAATGACTACTTTAATACAACAGACCATTTGTCAGGAATGCGAACTGCTCTAATGGGAAACAGACTGTTAGGGAGTCTAAATTCCAATTAAACGCACTGCTGAACATTGCTCCTTTCCTCACGAAACTGGGAATAAAATCTGGGGCTGTGGTAGGGACTGAAAAAAATGGCTTGATTGATAAAGTATGCTGCTTAATTTTTAGACATTTAACCGGATTGAAAGATACTGGAATAATAATCTATGCTTTTAAAGTGAAAAATACACTGGATACATAGTACCAACACAGATCTTTTTTCATCCAATGTATTGTATAATTAGAATTATTCTGAAGATAACACAGTAAACCTTTTGCTATAAGCCATATGATTATGGCATTCAATATAAATTCTCTTTTTCATCGATGAGAAATGAGGTGGCTGAAGGTTATTTTGTTCTTTCTTTCATACTGGAGATTATTTATTTGTTTTTATTTGTTTGTTTATTATTAGTGTATGCCCAATTTCAGATAAATCACTTCTGGGACACAATGTTCAGATTGTTGACACAAGATGAGTTGTCACTGTGTGAGATTTAATCAGTGATGAGCTATCTGTGATTGGAACCCAAAAGAAAGAAATTTTTGCTAAGTAATATTTTGGTTAATAATACTTTTTTTTTTTTTTTTTTTGTGGTGCTGGGGATCGAACTCAGGCCCTTGTGCTTGCAAGGCAAGCACTCTAATCACTGAGCTAAATCCCTAGCCCAATAATAAATTATTGATTTAAGATATAATAAAAATTTAACCATATAATTTGAATTTAAATATCAATTATTAAACTTTGAAGAAAAACTTTAAAATATAGTACAGCTCTAATATTTTTAGAAGACATTTTGTCAAATTTTTGCAATATTGATTTTAAATTATTTTTTTTGTAAAACATTTTTTACAACAATTGTAGCTGAGTGTGGTGGCACATACCTGTAATCCTATTACATGGAAGGCTGAGGCAGGAGGATGGCCAAGAATTCTAGGCTAGTTTAAGCTACACAGAGAGTCCAAGGCCAGCCTGAACTACATAGTGAGACCCTGCCTCAAAATTAAAAAAAAAAAATCATTTTAATTAACCAAAAGGCTCTCATGAGTTTAAATTTTAAAATTCAATGCTATGTGGTATGTAGCTCATCTTCTATGCTGAAAGAGGAAAGTCATCTCTCCAAAGCATCACGGTTGTTCGGTCTGGGTCAGTGTACTCAGTCTACTCACTTAGCCTCCCCTCTTTCCTCTTCATTTCTTCCTAAATTGACATATCTTGCATTTATGAAAGTCTCCAATCAAAGAATAATGAACATGGAAAATATTTCTTCCTCTTCTACATTTACCTATGGGGAATCATGTCAGTTATAACCCCAGAATTTATCCGAGTGAATTCACTCTGTCTGTGTAGTCAGTCCTGTGTGTGTGTTCAACTTTTTTCTGCCTCAGTCTGTTGTTGTTTGAGGGAAGGAAGAATATGCTAGAGGTTCAGTTAGGTTAGTTTGTAGTAAACACAGTTTAAAATATTACCAGACCGCCAGAGTTATAGCAAATTACTACAGATGAATTCTGTACATTTATTCATCGTTGATTTGGTAGGTGTTTGGTTTCCAAACTATTTTTTCTTAGTGACCAAGTGAATTGGCAAATTGTTGGTGTTTAGTTTTTTTCTCAACCAGAACACTTCTATTTTTATCTCTTTCCCATATCAAGGGAGCTAAAAGTATGATGAAACTTTTAATCTATGAAACATAAAAGTTATTTTGGTGTATTCTAAAATAAGTTCTACATAATTTTCCTGTTATTCAAAGGGCTTATAGAAACATCATGAGGCAGTCAACTACTAATGAAGTGTTGACTATAGTTAGGCAGGTTTTTGATTACAATTGCATAATAATTTTGATCAAACCATTTCAATGTTATCAAAGTTGCATTAGGAATTACAGGCTATGATTTTTGGCTTTCAAGTTTACAATGTGCGTCTTTAGCTTTAGCTCTATTCCTCCTTTATAAATACATGCATTCCAGGGCTAGGGATTTAGCTGTGATTAGAGTGCTTGCCTTGCAAGCACAAGGGCCTGAGTTCAATCCCCGGCACCACAAAAAAAAAAAAAAAAAAAAAAAAAGGATTCTATAGATACATGCATTCCAAATAATATCATGGCCAAGGACCTGCAGATATTTTTTCTTTCTATAAAGAATGTGTTTCCGGAAGTTTCAAATGAAAATCACTGCCCTAAATTACCAAGAAAAAACTAGTCAAAGTGTGAATCCAGGGAATAATATAGGAATGTCAGAAACTATTTGCACTTTCTTAAGTACAACTGATGAGCTTTTACAAAAATAATCTTTAATAAAATTAGTAATTTCCCCTAGCCAAAATGTGATTAGAACATTGTCCTTTCAAACCACTCAGTTTCATTCAAACCATAATTCTTAAAAATGATGAGGTCAATTCAACAGATTTCTTCTTTGTTTTTACCATAGGTTTTTCAGGAAACTATTTTTATTTCTCATCTTTCTTAATGAACACCCTTGTAACATAATTGGGTCATAAAAAACCACTGAACTATGTTTTGGTGAGGTAAAGTATTTTGTTTTTTATTTCAATTTATTTTTGTGCAGATTAATGCCAATAAAATGAAAATTATTTTCATTTGAGAAACTAGACAAATCATATAAAGTTGAGTTTGATCAGTGATGAGATTCAGGATACACTACTCTAAAATATAACACCTTGTTCTTTGAGAAAGCTACACAACCAGTAAGGTCATTGTCTTCCTCCTCTCATCCTCTCTTCAAAAGACCCTGTCTCCTTCAAGAGATGTCTCCCCTCAATCCTTATCTTTAAAGACACAGGGACGCAGAGAATAATCTGCTCAAACAAGTCTCACAAAGTTGCCTCCACCTTATTCCATTATATCACACCACTTTGGCCAATCACACTTCTCCACAAGTGTCCACATTTCATCAATCAGGCTGTGAAGATGTGAAGGCTTCCTAGTTTCTTCTTTCTTTTCTTTTCTGTTACACAAAACTTACATTAATTTTTTTATGCACTTCTTTTATTAATTTGTCTTTTGTTAATTTGTCCTTTGTTACAAAGATCCAGCCATGAACTTTGCAAATGGGCAGGGTGGGGAGTATTTACTACTTTACGATCAGTATAAATATTCTTTGTATGTCCTATTATTTTGACCAGCAACATACATACATACAGTCATGCAAATAAATATTCCCTTGAGTTTACAATTACTTTCAAAACAGAGGGTTTCTTCACTGTAGTATCCAACAGAAAGATAAATTGGCATTTATTGTCAAATACGGTTCCCTTAGAAATGTGGTGGCTGCTTTTCCCTCTACTTGTGAATGTCTACTACTATCTGGCTGTATTGGTTGGGGGTGAGGGAGAAAGAAAAGTATCAGAAAATCTAAACTATGCTTAGATGCATTCAGCCCACATCATGCTCTATTGATTTTCAAAGTAGTTTTCTTAGGTATTGATTGGTTTTATTTTACAATCACACCGTGTTTTTAACTTCAATGAATGATTCTATCTCTAGGGATGTTGATTACAAAGAGGATTTCCCTTGTGTTCTGTGATAGGAACACAATCTTTACACCACAATGAAACAGGTCTTTGCGGGGGCTACAGAACTTCCCTTCACCAGAATTAATTACTCCTAGGAATTCTTTGGTATTTTTCCTGTACACAAACATCTGCTGAGACTATAAAATATCAGAGATTTTTATTCTTTTCAATGTTAATCAGAGAATTTACCTGAAATTATTTGTTTTAGAAGTTTGCTTTTATAGGGTTACATTCTATATCCCCTGCCTTGAAATTTAGAAATCTGTCTGGAAAAGGGTAAAGGGGCGCTGCAAAATTTATAATGCAAAAATCATCTCTGTTCTGTGTGTTTTATAAAAAAAAAATTAAATAAATTTTCAGCCACTTATTTTTTCTCTTTGAATTTATTTAGGAATTTGAAAACAACAGAATTATAGAAGACTTTGTTTATATCCTGCTTCTTCCCTAAAGGCATATAAGTAAGTTAGAAAATAACTCATAAGATTAAAAAAAATAGATTAAATACATGGTGCGTAAAAGAAAAATAAGATAAAGCTAGAGATAGTGTGAATATGCAAATTCAACAGTCATAAAACACTTGACATATTTGCAAAAATGGACCACAAATTTGATTTTAAAATTCCTAACTGTCAAAGCAAAGATCTGTATAGAGATTTAGAGTGTCCCTATGGGGCTAACAACAAACATTTTCTCAAGAGAAGCAGCTCTTCCTATACTTGCACTGAAATAAATGTCTCCTGCGGGTCCCATAATTGAAGGATTTTAGAAGTGGTGGAGATATTAGTGTTCAGCCAGCTCAAGCACCTATACAGTGCCTGTATTCGTTCTTCCCCATCCTTTCTAAAAGATCGTATCTCTTCTTAAATAAGTCGATTGGCAGACAGCTCTGCACTAATATTTTTTTTAGTTAGCAGACAATATTTAGCTTTTAAAAATGTGTTTCTTTGTTTAGCCCCCGATGCATAATCCTCTAGTCATATTTCTAAATCTCTGAAGCATATTAGAATAAGAGTACTCCATATTCCACTTTTAAATAATTTAAAAAGAGCTGCAGCTGCTCCCTATTTATACATATATTCATTAAAAATATGCATTTTGCTTCTGCAATTTACTAGGCACTGTGTTAAAAGTTTATGTAACTGCAAACAGTACAAACACAGCTCTTGTGTCCACTAGATATACAGAAGTGATTTTTAAAGCATGTGCTTGGTTCCCTGGGAAAACTTCACCACAAGCTTACTCTTCAGAGGGCTCTTCATCCTGCACTGCCTTGCTCTCTGCCCCACAGCCAGAGATTCTGAAGAGAGGAAAATAATGTCAGCTACTTATTCTTCAGTTAACTACCTGTGAGGACATACCCAGCTAACTTCACCCATCAACCAAAGGTCATAGCTTCCGTGAGGCATTTTTGTTCCAAGTCTCCTCATGATCGCTCTCTCTCTCCCTCCCTCTCTCTCAGCCTATCTCTCTTTCACACACTCTCTCTCTCTTTCTCTCCATTTTCCTACTGACTCCAACTCTTCCTAGTTCAATGGTGCTGTGAACTTTCTCTTGTGGTTTTCCTATACTCTACAACATTTTTCGAAATAGTACTTAGCTCTCATAAAATTACTATTATTTTATTTATTCCTTCCTAGGGCTGAAACAATTTACAATACCAGAAATAATGCCAAGGATACAGTAAATGTATCTGGTTATGTGATTATTAAATAGAGATATTTGAAAACAATAATACTTGTAAACAAACAACAGTATTCAACTTATTCTAGATATCTCCCTCCTCCTTCTCCTCTTCCTTGTGATCCTTTCTCTTACACATGTGTGTGCATATACAGTGCATATATAGACATATAAAGGTACGTATACACATATAGCCATATATATACAGATTTATATATGTACATGTATGTATATATACAAAATACTGAAAATATGAAGAGTTCAAAATTACATTAAAATAAGGAATTTGTACAATTACAAGTACAATTATTCTTCTAACAAGGGAAAATTAGTTTGTCAAGGAAATATTTGAAATGTGATTTTTAATGATATATGATTAACATACTGAAATTATAGTAATAACGATTTCATTGTCTTTATTGTGAACATATCTTGACACTAATTATCCAACATCCTTATTCTGATTTAGTAGCATCTGCATATGTAGCCAAATATGACCAAAAAGAAGTAAGTTAAAGGAATCTCTCTCCCACTTTTGATAATGATGTTTTCTGATTTCAACTTTTTTCATTCAATCATTGTAAGAGAAATTACTAGTGGAGCTAACTCAGTTTTTCTGATCTCACGCTCCAATTACATCCCAATTGCTTTATATTAACAAGTAATATTAATACAGTTATAGTAAACATATATCAAGTCACTTTTATGATGTGTTATTTCACAGCAGAATATTTATGTTGGTTGAAGGCACATTTGATTCATGTTGGTGAATTTAATCAGATTAGAAACACATCTAATGGAAATACTTCCATGATCCATAAGCAAATACCAGATCTGCTATTAATGTGTGCTCTATCTTCAGAGTAGAATTTGGAATCTATGTAAAATATTCAGTAAACGTTTCATGGCTGATTTACTAAGGAAGGAGGAGTTTGTGAAATGACTGCCATGTAGTATGGCACCAGGGAAAACATGGAGTGCTGACGTGAAATAAATGGAAACTCATTTCTCTGCTGTGGTTTTCTCTCCCACCGTATGAGACTGGAAACGTACAACCCACAGGAAGAATGACTAATAATTTCAGCACTTTCAGAGAAGCAATAAGACTAAAAAATAAGCAGAAATGGACCCATTATTTGGAAAAGAAAAATAAAAGAAAATACCAGTATTGTTCTTAGTAATCAAGTTAGAGGTAATTCAGGCATTGTGGATGTAAATTTAAGAAAATCTTGGAAATTATTACCAATTACCAATTATTACCAATAATTTCCAAGATTTTCAATTGAGGTTCTCTCCTTTTTCCTCACGGAAAATCTCTAAATGGAGAACATTTCTTTTGCTCAACTAGTTGACAACGGAAGCGAGTAATTTGAGAAGTAACTGCAGTCTGTCCTGACAGTGTCATTGCCACATAGAGGGGAGCGTTATTTTCAATAAGGCAGGACGAAATTTTGAAAATTAGAAGAAGGAAGAATCTCTGAGAGGATAGAAAAAGAACCTTAATGTCATCTGCAGCCTCGATCAAACATCCTCGAAGTCCACAACTCTTCTGCATTTTATTGAATGTTTTTGGGAGATGTAACAAATTTCATGTCCTTGCTTCTTTAAGCCACATGGGCCTGGACTTTCTTGTTCTCTGTCATTGGAAGGTTAAACATCTATATTTATGATCTCTCTATTATACTTCTATTTTTATTGAAATGAAAAAGTATATTTTAAAATAAAAAAAGTATATGACTGTGATTCTTTCTGAGCCGCTGGGATTGATTCTGAAGAAATAATGTAGTTGCCTCAATGGAGAGAAGGCATATGTTAAAGGTAGAAGAGAGGCATAAAAGAAATCCATTCTTGGTGAAGCGATCTTCATACTTTCACTTCATTCCATGCATTCATTTGGAATATCATGACTACCTAAATAAAACCTGCTGATCCTTGTCTAAAAGAAAGCAGCCCAATATTCCTATCTGTTACTGATCAATAGTACCCTTTCTTGCCAATTCCAGATACGTCATTTTATGGCAGTGTTATGATTAAGCAATATAAGTCAAACTTCAATATACATATATATGGATAGAAGAAAAATAGATATTGCAATATCACCTCTGTGAAGTTGTTCTATGTTCAATGTCCTTAAGAATACCTTTGTGTCATTATGAAGAATCTGCTCTGTAATTCTACTTCATGAATATATTCACAAGCTACATTTGGAAAGAGGATCTGTAAAATTTTATCAGCCAAATCTGCACCGATGGCAATTCATATGCCAAAGTAAATTAGGGTACTTCTACTGTTACTAAGCTGTTGCTAGCCTGTCTAGATCTAAAGACAGAGGTACTGTGTAGCTGGGAACTCTAGAGTAGAGGCAGGCACAGTTTGATCTGTTCAGCGATACTTTCTGTGCTTCAGTCATTTTCTTATTATTCAGAGAAGAAGCTTCACATTTTGGTCAAATTCAACTGTCCAGTTTTGTGGAAGTGAAGTTATGTAATTTATTATTTCTCTTAAAGACTTTAGGCATGATTTTAAGTGAGGAATTTTTAATATGTGTTATTTATGAACTGTCATATCAGGGTTCTCCTGAGCCTAAACTCCTACTAAGCTTTTTACCTGTTAGTCTCAGCTTGCACTGACTTCATATTTCTTTCAACTGCATAAGAAAGACACGACCTAGATTTTTTGTGGTGGTTGTTTTTTGGTGTGTGTGCCAGTTAAGCATGTAAGCTACAATTAGTACAGATTTTTTTATTTTACTTAGATAGCTTGTGAAAATCATTCATGCTCTACCGACATAAATCAATAGATGGCATTTAATCCAAAAATGTGTGAGGAAGAGTTCTGCTGAGATCAGAAGGGCCTTTGTACAATACCTGGAAATCACACTAGTTAGAAAACCTGTTATGTACATCACAAGATAAGGGTGGAGTTGGGGGGAAAGAAGGAGGGGACAAGAAAACAAGGAATAGAAGGAAAGAAGTGGAAACAAAGTTTTTGTAAATAAGGAAGGGAAGAGAGATTGCAGGGAGGGGAGGGGAATGGGAAAAAAAAGAAGCAGCAAGATATATCATGTACAGGTTCAAATCCCCTGTGATGAATGTTATCACTACGTATATCTAAAATATATCATTAAAATAAAATTTTAAAAATATTTTTCAAAAGCTTAACCCTGCTAAACAGAAAGCTACATGTGAGGTGAGTGAAAATATATTTTCCAACTTTTGAGAAGTCTAAGAATTTATTATAGAACACTATTGTACAGACAGCTGTTTTATGACTGAACTTGACTTTCAGAATAAGAGCCGCACTAATGCAGTGGAGGTAAGCTCCTTCCCGAGATGAGTTTCTGAAGGTGTTTGGGTAGCAGTGACCTCCCCCTGCACTAGGGTGCCCACTTCACCAACATACGGAATCCAGAGGGGGCAGAAATTCTGTTCTTATGAACTACGCCAGTGTCCATACACAAATATCAACTTGTACTGTATTCATCAGAAAGCAAGTATCCAAATTTATTTATTAAACTATTAGATGAAATAAAATGTCACAATCATGGTAGAGGACAGTTTCTATTTGAAAATAGATACACCTATCAATTCCCCTTTCACTATGGATCTTCCTAGGAGATAGTATGGATATCATTGCTTCTTTATTTGATTATGTGACACTTGTAGGCTTCTCTCTTAAATGCAATTTTATGGGGTTTCTGATAAGCACAAAAGCTTATGGGTAATAATTTTTAAACTTACTCCTCATTTATAATTTAATCTCAGTTATAAAAGCTCTAAAATTCTTTTATACAATACTAATCGTGTTACAAAATTTTTCTTCATTCATTTGTAATTGTTTTGTATTCATCACCATATTTTTCTGATAAGATCTGAGGAAATAATTTGGAGGTCTTGCAGGGGAAAAATGGGTGGCAACACCGAGTACTCACAATGTGGGTTTTTTTTTCTCAGCTGATGTGTTTCAAGGTAGCTGATTATAGCTCAAGGTTGGTGTGGTGATGCCAGTGAAGTGAATTCCTTTTCCATAGATACAGTGGTATTTGTGTATGTGTGTGTATGTGTATGTGTGTGTTTATAATTCAGTGAATTCCCTGCCACTTTCTAAAAAAAAAAAAAAATCAGATGACATTTCCTCCAGTTTCCCATGACATCTTCCTGATGTCCACCTGAGAACTGAACAAAAACACCTTTAGTGTGCATTTATAGCAACCTGATTTGCATATTGTTTAAGAAATAGAAGCTTTCTCTGCATCTCTGCTATTTATCTTCTTAGCCATAACCAGAATACCTTTTAATGCCTGTAGTTCTGCCAACAGTGTCTTCAGAGAAATCTACGATTTTATTTCAAGCACCTAAAAATCTCTCCGAGGCTCTTGCTATCGCTCAGCTCCAAAGGTACTTCTGCAGTATGGTAAAGTGATTGCTATAAGACTACTTTGGGTACGAAAGTCTACATTCATGTGGTGGAGCTTCTATAACAGAGTATCACAAACTGGGTACTTTAAACAGTAGAAATTTATGGGCTCCCAGTTCAGGAGAACAGAAGACTGAAATCAAGGTGTCGGCCATTTGTATTTCTTCTGTGAGCTTTAAGACAAGAATCTCTCATAAGTTTCTCTGTTGGGTTTGCAGCTGGTTGTTTCTCTCTTTTTTAGTTTTTATTTTTTATTGGTACATGGTTGCATCACATAATGATTGTATTTGTTAGTACATGTACATAACAGAACTCAATTCTTTTTTTTTTTTTTTGTGGTCCTATTTTCCTTCCTTCCCTCCCCCCAAAAACTAAAATTATAAACAAAGGGCAAAATAAAAAGTAAATAATGAGAAGCAGTTTGTTTCAAAGCCTGAAGTTGTTTTCCAACAGTCCATAGTTCTCTTGGTATCATAAAGGCTCTACTTTAGCACCATGCCAATTAAATTGGATTAGATCCCACTCATGTTTCTTTTTTTCTTCTTTTTTTTTTTCTTTTCATTGTGGGGTATTGGGGTTTGGTAAGATACCAAGTAAATAATTGGCTAACTTAATTTTCTCTTCTCATTTTAAATTCCAGAACCCCTATAATATCTGCCTCTTTTAACTTGGTTCCCTATACCTTCAACAAGTTTTTACTTACATTTAATCCAAAGTGTTTGTATTATAAACAAGACAGTTTGTAAAATATTTCCTCCATTTCCAAAAAGAGAACACACTTTTTTTCTGTGAATAACCCCAGAAAGATTTCCTTGGTGACATTTGTCAATATTGTAGCTACTATTTATATATATATATATATATATATATATATATATTTAAAATGTCTATGAAAGAATATAAAAATGAGAGCTTGTGAGTATGGATAAGTACATAAAATATAGAACACCATTTTCAATGATGAAACTAGTTTTCTGAACCCTAAAATTTAACCTTCTATCCTTTTACATTAAAAGTTGTAAAGTGCAGTTTGATGTACAGAAATAATTATTGATTTTGATCACTCAAAATATATATATGGGTAATTATCTGGCATAATAAAAATGGTTTGTGTTAAGAGGAAGCATTCTAGTCTGAATAAAACCTTATTGCACAAAATATACTATTAGGATAAGTGGATTCAAATTTTATTGGAGGCAGCAAGGTAAAGAAAAACACAGATTGGCAGTCACCACTCATTAGATGTTAAATTTTAGTTAATTATTGTTCCTTCCTGAGTTTCATTTTCTTCTATGAAATGGAAATTTCCCTAATGTTGTTATAATACTATAATAGGATATTTAGTACCTGTCACAGTGTATGTTTTAATTAAGTGTTTTTTCACCCTTCTCCAATTAGTTCAGAATTACTTGCAGGAGTACACAAAATCATATTGCATAAATAAAAATGAATATCTTTATTCATATTTAGATATAACCACTGGATTTCTTGCTCATGTTTTATAAAACCTTATTTTCTAGTAATTAACACAACTTTTTTTGTTTGGTTTGTTTTGTTTTTGGTGCTGGGGATCAAACTCAGGGCCTTGTGCTTGGAAGGAAGGCATTCTAACCATTGAGGTAAAGCCCCAGCCCCAACACAACATTTCTCAATCCTCGATAATTATATAAATTCTTATTTTGTTTGAAGGATTAGGATTAACATTTATTTGTACATGACTAAAGCTGTAAACAAACTGACATCAAGCAGAACATTAAAAATTGCTCACTTTGTAATCTTTTATTATTTTAACACTCCTTTTGAAAACATATGCCATTTAAAAATTGGCAGTTATGAAATAAATATGTTCTCTATTGCTTAACTTATCACAAAGATTTTGATCCATTTGATTATGAATAAATATTTAAATTTCTAGTGACCTCTTTCTTCCAATGATTCATTGTTTATACATCATAAAGTTGTTCTATCATTATGAAACAGACATCCACACATTTTCAAGAGTTAACAGAGAAACAGCTTGTATTCGTCAATAATCATCATATTAGTCATTGTCAAAGCAGACCAATATTAAATTTAAGAGCAGTGTGATGTTGAAAGAGCCTACAAATATGTATTAAATATCACTGATTGTGCTTCTCATTTTCTGCCAAATCAATGGAGAAATTCTTTTTTAAAAGATAAGAAAAGTATGCATAGTGAGATAAAGCAGTTACTCAAGTTTCTAATAGAAAATGTGGAAAGCTAACTCTTTCTGACTCCAACATGTTTTCAAAATTTTCTTCTAGAAAGTGAAACTTTCTTCAAGTTCATAGATCAATCTAAGCTATCTCCCAGAATTCCTAAGCAAAAGAAAAAAAAATGAGGTCCAACTCTCCTTCTGTCCTGTTCTACATTCCAAGCCATATTTCAGCTTGCCACAAAAAATGTTTCAAGTCATACTCTGCCATGATTGGGGATCTCTTCCATTCCAATTTTTATCCATAGGTTACATTTAAAATATTTTTCTCTGGTCCAAAAAATCTTGATTCACTTTGATTTATAATAATTCTTACTTTTAAATGTTTTGTCCTTTTATGTTCCTCTTCTCCACAATGTTCACTATCCATCCTTACAGAATGAGTCTAGAAGCAAGACACTGTTGTTTTAAGTGAACTAAGACAACAACATCCACTATGGACTCTGCTAATTCTTTGATTTATTTCTCTGGATCTGTCTTGGCTTTGGAGCTCCATGTGCCATTTCAATACTCACTTCCGAAAACGGTCACATGAAGTTTGAAATAGTAACTTTTTTCCAAAAGGCAAATATGTTCCCATGAAAACCCATAAGACATTTTTTCCTGTATTTTTTTGACCAAAGTTGTGTTATACGGTCATCTATAACTTCAGTGTAGAATAGGTTTCTTATTTTTTCCCACAATCTCAAAGTTCCCATTGGAAGAACAAAGTAGCAAATGCTATTAACAGAACCTATTGGTCAGTGCCACACACAACCATGTAGGGACATCAGGCTATTCTACCCACCATGAAGATTTCGTTTTACCACTATCCTGTAGGGATGTCCTAGAAAGGGTCTCCAGTGCCATGGCTTTCTACTTTTAGGTGGAGATTGCATAAACCGTAAAATCATTTATACTTTACACCCAGTCTTCTCTTCCTCTGTCAAATGATTATAAAGTGCATGCAATGAGGCCAGTTAGTACATGCTGCAGGACAGAAGGCAATAGAGCAAGAGCAGGAAACATGGGCATTTGGGCCACTTATTCATGGAACTTTCTTGTAACTTTAGGACTTGCTCAGGCCCATTCAAGTATCTACCACTGTCATCTGATGACATGGTTGCTATACCTACCCATCTCTATGACTCAGTGAGTCAGATAACATCCAATTCACGCTGTGAATCTTAGGTAACATGGTAACACATGTTCCTGGATACAGCACTCAGTTTTCACCAAGGCCCAGTAGCATAGGAGGGGCTGTTTCTCCAGAAGAGTGTAGGTGTCTGCAGATGGTGGTAGCACTTTGCTCTAAAATTCCAGGGCTTTGTGCTGTGACTCCCTACTGGGTCCTGTCAGAAGTTCCCAACAGCATCCCTACCTGGCACTGACTCCTGAAGTATCACTGAATCTGCCGGAGAATGTGGCCCAAGACACAGCAGCCTGTACAGCAGCCTGGACCTGCTGCAAATACTACTTTTGTTTGAAATCCCAGTCTAAACAAGAATGTTTTTTTGAGTCACTTAGTAAATGGACCAAAGTAACACACTCAAGTGAGAAATGTATTGGCTCAAAAATCCAAACAGGCCCACTGAGCACTGTGCCTTTTTTTTTTTTTTTTTGAGAGGTCAATACAACAACTTGTTCTTCAACTTATTCTAGAAGGGATATCTCTGCATGCTCCATATCACTGAGCTCCTAGAAATTTCACTGAGGTAGAGGACCCTTGCCTTTCAATCGGATTCATTTCCCACCCTCTGACAGGCATATTCCTTACCAACAAGTTGAGAGTGATTATAACATCTTGCTCTTTGGGCCCAGTCAGCCTAATACCATCAGTGTATGGGATCAGTGTGACAGCTTGTAGATGAGATTGAGATCAAGATCCTCATTACCTTAGCCATGACCCAGGGCTGGAGAATTGGTATGTCCTGAGGTAGGACAGTAAAAATGTATTTCTGGCCTGGATAACTAAAAATAAAATGCTCCTGGTGGGCTTTCTGGTTGAGTATAGAAAAAAAAAAAAAAAAGCATTTGTTTAAATCAATAGGTGCATGCCAGGGATCATGAGACGTATTAATTTGCTCGATAAAAGAAACCACATCTGGAACAGCAGGTGCAATTACAGACACTTGATTAAGATCCAGATATTTCCCTGTTATTCTCTGAGATCCATCCTGTTTTCCACAGGCCGTGGAGGAGAGGGAAATGAGGATATCATGGGAACTACCACTCCTGCATCTTTTAAATTCTTGATGGTGTCACTAATCCCTGCAACCCCTCCAAATTTGTCATGTTATTTTTCCAGGTAGAAGAAACTCTAAGGGAGTCCCGTAGTCCCTGAAATGTCTAATCATTTCCTTTTCCACAATGTAAAGTTACATGTGTAAGAGGTCATAGGTCACTTTACTAAAGGATGGGAGAAAGATCCACAAGGTAACATTTGACAGTGTGCAGGACCCTTTATCAAGGGCATCCAGCTTCCCCCTCATTCCAGGAGTTCCAGGTCTATAAACTAATTCATTCCTAGCGATTCATGGCGGGAGAGCCTGAAAATTTTCATTGTTTATAATTTGAAGATGAATTTTGGTTATTTGTCCTAATATTTTTCTTATATAAATACAGGAAAAAATGTACCAAATTTTCTATTTGACTTCTAAGAACACTAGGATTAACTAGCCAAGGATGTAGATCTGCACATGTCAGGTAATTCCAGTGATCGATTTGCCTCTGCTGCCAGTCAGGGTAAGAACAGCCATCTTCCTTTGGGGCTGAGCCCTGCCACTTGGTCCCCGTCAACCTGGAAGCCACTTATACACATCACAGTTGAGTGTCTCAGTTGAGGGGCCGGGGATTTAGCTTAGTGAGAAAAGTGCTTGCCTAGCAAACACAAGGCCCTGAGTTCCATCCTCAGCATCAAAAAGTACAAAACACACACACACACACAAAAAACAAAACACACACATACACATCAATTGAGTGATTGTGTTCTCCACTGTAAGGTCTAGCATACAAAGAGAAATAATGATGCTCTTCAAAGATGCTAATGCTTTCAAATCTGTTTCTTAAAGTGTTAGTGAAGAGTATATTTTCCGGACTTGTCCGGTGTGCAGAAGTAAATTTTTGCCTGGCAAATCCACTCCAACATTGCCATTCCCTGAACTTTTGAATATGAAATAATATCTGGCATCTCCAACTCATTCACAGTGGGCTATTTTAATCCACATTTCAGCCAACCACACAAATATACTATTAGCACATTTCTTAGACTCTGTGAACTGTAACATTAAATCTTGAATCAAGAAATTCATTTTCTCCCTGGTTTATATTTCTCACACGGTTATCCTACACCTTTAAAATCTCTTCCAAAACAAGCTCCTGAAACCTCTGCTTGTGATAACTGTAAAATGCAAGAAGTTCTTCAGGAACGTAGTGTATTTCCTCGTGTGTCATACTGTCTACATCACATTTAGGAGTATTCTGGTATTTGAACCTGTTATAGTATGAGGCAAAAGTGGGTGGTGAAGATGCGTCTTGAGGAGCATTGTCATTGTCATTGTCTTGCTTGGTGACTACAGCAGGGAAGGCTATTAATATTTCCGTAGGCAGTAGGATTAATCAGCTTAGCTATAGGTGGAGCTATAGGCCAACACTACAGGACAGGAGGGTAGTAATGGCTCTGTTAGTGAAGGTGAGGAAATCGCCTTTGGCAAAATAATATCATCAGAATTTAGGAGTTCAATGTCCCTATGCCTTGCCGGGTTCCTCCCAAACATCTTCATCCAATTTAGAGGATCCTATCCTTTTCTGATTAGCATCCTCACTCTAACTGCAGATAGCCTTCCAGGCTGAAATTTAAGTGTGTGCTCTTATTCAGGCACTCACATTAGGAGGAATTATCTGTGGTTTTTGCAACATCGGCCCTACAACAAAATGAGAGAAGATTCCCCTTAAGGACATTTTAATGTCTTTAGATTGTGTGTCCAGAGCTGAGAACTTGAATATTTGAGCTATTATTTTTCTTTGTCACTTTGTTCTGAGATGCTCAGAACAACCAGCCAGCATTATCGTATTTCTTACTCTTATAATAATATTCAAAATATTTCATAGAGGGTCAATATACTCTTTACATCTCAGAAATGGCAATTAGGATAATGAAATCGATCTATATTGTGTATTACTTTAGACAGTTCACACCATGGACTATCACTGCTGCCTACATTATCAGAAAGGGAGATCATAGCTACTTTAGGTCTCAGAAAATCAGACAGTCAAATCCAGGAACCACTAAACTGATTAGAGGAATTCATCTTTACATTTCTGTTTTCTAGACCCCCTCTCAGTACCAAAATCTGTATTAGGGTTTTCTAGACAAACAACTGACTAGCGATATGGGTAATTATGCAAGGAAATTTATCAGAGTCTAACAGCATCAATGGCAGGATATTCCAAAATGGCTGTATGGGCAGGTCAGAAGGTGAAGAATTCAGAGTGACCACCTGCACACTGCAGAAATAGGTGATCCAGTCACTCTTCAGGACAAGATGGAACCTGTAGAATAAGAAGGATCAATGATTTGGCTCCAGTCCAAGATCAAAGGCCTCGAAGCTGCCTAGAGAATCCCTGGTATAAGTCTGTGTTGGAAGCTTGAAGAAACTGGACACATGGAGACCAATGTCCAAAAGCAGTGATGACAAAGTATGCACCTGCTCAAGACTGGAACTGTTCAAAATGGGCAACTTTGCTAATTCTATCCCTTCCATGTTACCAGCGTATTGCCTCCCACAACCATGGGAGATTCAACGTGAAATGGGAACTTTTCCACTCATTTGCTGCTGGAAGTATCAACCATTCACAGACACAACCAAAACTGTGTCTTATAATCTACTAGGCATCTCTTACTCCATTCCAGTTGATACATCACAGCAGGGGTTTTCTTAGGGATATCACTCTTAAGCATCTAAAAGTGAGTGCTTGTTGCTCCCATCTGAATTTGCTCTTCCTCCTATGGAGCTTCACTAGTAAATGAGACCATGATAAATCTAGGTGATTACATCTGAAATATTGGAATTTTTGACTGGTGAAATATATATATCATCCTTTGTCACTGATTCAAGGACTTGTTTTGACAGTTTTCCCTTCTTACTCCCCAACATCTTAATTTTTTTTAATTATCCACTTTATCACTTCCCTTGACACAAAAGCACAATATGCTCTCTTGTTCTCGTATTTTACTAAGGGGAAGCTGATGTTTCACCACACTTGTTTTTAAGTCATTATCGCCTTTCATTTCTCCCAATTGCAAGCAACTGTTTTGAAACAGAGATCTATGTTTTCCTCCCAATACCTTTTAACTTTAACATGAAATTGGTTTTATTTTTTGCTTCTTTGATTATTGTTTTAAAGTATATTACTCATTTCTATCTATTATGTTTATTGTGCTTATCTATATTTCCCTGATAAACTATAACTCTCATTATGTCAAGCATCTTTTCTATTTTCTGTGTTCACTCATAGTTACTAAAATGTACAAGTTGATCAGCAAAGGAGACACAAAGATATTTCTTAAGTTAATGAAAGAATATTTTTACATTTTCCAGCCATTCACCATCCTGATGTACTTCATACTCAATATCTATCCTACTATTGCTTCATCTATTATTTCTTCAGTCCAGTTTGCTCTATTCCTACCGCAAACCTTTCCTCTATGCCACTGTCATATGCAGGCTAGTTTATTTAAAGAGCTTTCTAGCTACCTTTTCTATTTTGATTAGCCATTTCTCTCATTTTATTGTCAGACTGAAGCATGAATGGCCTTTCCAAGATGTTGTATCACGTAATCTCCATTCATAAATATAAAATATGTCACTCATGTCCATTGAATAAAAGTCTTCACTAGTTCTTACACAGAATTTCTACACAGAGGACTCTCTGCTCTCTCCAGTTTTACTTGTCACAACTCTCTACACTCCAATTTTTATTCCAGTTGTATTAAAGGAACTATCATTAGGTGTACGCATTACACTGTCTTCTATACCCTTTCGTGTAGATTTTTTTTTTTTAACCAAGACGATGTATTGGTACAATGTATATATAATGGTCACAGTTATCATGGTAATTTTGTACCTGTACATGATATATCTTGGTTTTCTCCCCTCTTCCCCACCCCTCCCTTCTGTTCCCCCACTCTTCCCTTCCCTAGAAAATAGAATTTTTTTCTATTGGAAATACTTCTCTCTTCTATTGTTGGTACAACTTCAGTGCTCAAATTAGACATCAGCTGCTTGGAACACCCCTCTCTCACTCTTGTCCTGCAATTGTTAGGACCCCATTTATCAATAAATGTAACCTTATATTCACTCTTTTTCTTCCCTGGGATAGAGTCTTACTATGCTGCCCGGGCAGGTCTTGATACTCTGGGCTCAGCCTCCCAAATAAGTAGGACGACAGCCTCAGGCCATCATGCAGAGCTCCTTATGCTTATGTAGGTGCCTATGACAATGCTCCATGGTTGTTTCCTTAATTCTCTCCTGTGCCTATTCAATAATAATTATTTTAAGTTCTAATTTTCATTTCGAGAGTAAAACATCATCTCTTAGATGGCATTAGATAATAAGTAAAAATTATCATCAATTGTATTTGGTAAATGATGACATTGTTATATGAATTTTTAGGTGGCAGAATTTTATGGAACACTGAATGGAATGTTCATACCTTGAAATTTCTATGTCTTCATCAGTCTTCAGAAAGACAAGCTTTGAGAGCAACCTGCAAAGAGCAGTATGAGGGACCACAATTACAAAGCGACAGAGAGAAGCATACAATTTCTTATCCATTTGGCTAGGTCTCAACCAGGAGTCTCACTAATGCATTCTTAGCCTCTAATGCTTACTCAGTTCCCATTTCACGTTGAATCTAAGTGTCTAGCCTGAAGTTGCCCATGTCATGCTCTCACTTCAGTAATGAAGACAGCCAGGGTCAGCCTATTCAAGAGTTTATTAATTTATAAAAATAAATATTTATCTTGAGAATGCAGTTGTCTGACTTTTTTCATGTTTTCATCGTTTTAAATGAGTCACAGCGATTTAATTCATCTCTTAAGATGCTGAGTTGATAACATGTCTGTCGCCATTTCATAGGACATACATTCAATTACTCCTCACAGTAGCCAACCAGAAGATTATCTGAAGCACGTTTGGACAGGTGTCTGCTGTGATACTCAAGTAAATGAGAATTCTATGAAACACATGCTGTTACTAACACATTCTTTTTCTTGACTCTTGTTCTGATAGATCACTGTACATCAGATCAGCAGGCGATTCTCCTCCTGGTACCACCGGATAGTTAATGAATTCTGGGTTACCCTGTAAGAAATTCTGTAATAAAGTCCTTATTCTCCTGAATCTTGTACAGCTTCAGATCATGCAGACAGAGCTAACCAAACCACAAGTATGTCATATCTCATAAAACATGGAAAAGTTTGACTACACAGCATATATAAACCAACATTGTGTTCCCACATGTCTACTGAATTTAGGAATAATATTGAAGTATATGGAAAAATAAGGACAGCACTTAGGGGAAAATGAAGAGATAGCTATATTATGTTGAAGTCATGGGAAATTGAGAAAAGTTAAATATTTTTGATGGTAAGAATAATCCCACTATAAGAATAATAAATAATTTAAAGGATATGGCTGTACCTAAAATTTTTCAGATGACTGAAAATGTTCTCTTCTCCAAATTTAAGTATGCATGTGTACACATATGCATTATGCCCTTTTATTGTGTACCATTTTCCTTGTCACCATGCAGGACAGTCATTTGTAACTTCTGTTGATACCTTATAAACTCTGTCCCTCTGCTACTCACATAGTCATCTATGGGATAGCAGCATAAAGATGGCCTCAGACCCATCAAATTCGAAACTGCATTTTAAATAAATCTCTATGATATTTGCGTATGTTATAAATATTGAAGAGCACCATTATACACCAGTGGTCATATAGAGGCCAAATCTGTCAGTTTCTTTTTTTTTAATAAAACAGAAATATTTATTGGTTTATATGTTTTCTATGGCCACTTTCATGAGGCAACAGCAGAGTCCAGTAGAACTGACAGAAACTGCGTAGCTCCTAGGTACTTACTACATTGTCCTTTAAGTCATAGACTTTGCTGAGCCTTAATTTTTAGGAACTGTAATGTTCTAAGGATTGCGAGTGGCATCCATGCTTACCAAGAGATGTAAAATGTGTTTCGAGGCATTCTAAACAGGGAATAAAAAAAATTGAACACATGTAATTAGATAGATAAGCTTCAAATATGAAATATATCTAAAATAATATATTAACAGTAGAATTGTTTAGTGACAAAGGTACAGTTAATATTTGAAATATGTTCAGGCGTGTATTCACTATATATACTGTGAATCATATTCCTTGTATATTATTTGTTGAAACTATGAAATACATAGAGTCATCCATAAAAATTTTTTATCCTAATACCAGTGTACTTAAAATACAAATGTTTAATGCCTATGCTTTAAAAAGTTAGTTACACAGGCTTAAAGAATTATTCAATTTTGGTATAAAAGACATATTATGTAGACATATTATGTTTTATGTTTTTCACATAAAAACAATTTATGAAGCGAAATAGCACTATTTAAGAGTAAACTGAGATCAGGAAGCTAGTAGGAGAATCAATCCCCTTTGAACCTAAATCACTGATCAGATTTCTCTTACTTGTTTCTTCCACGTTTCCTTCCATGAAGGTCTGCAGCGTGGCAGATCATGTTAGCTGTTTAGGTAAGAATGAGCCAGAGAACTTTCTGTTCCATAAATAATCAAAAATACTCTTCCCATCATGATAAAATGCAGTATGGTATCTTGTATGAGATTTTGAACTTTAAAGGAAGGAACATTTGTGTTAAAGTAGCTGACACATAGATATAAACCATAACACGTATTCTACTATATTTCATTTAAAATTTGCAATCAAAGACTCTTCTCCCAGGGCTGCGATTGGATGCATACCCCTGGTGTTCTGCTGAAGATGCTGTTAGCCTCTCCAGGGAAAGTCCCACCATTTTAGCAGAACAAGAAAGGGGTGGGGATATAGCTCTACGGTATAGCACTTTCCTAGAACGCACAGGCCCTGCCTTAAATCCCCCCACTCAGCAGGAAAATTTGGTTTAAGCCAGTAAAACAATGGAAATAGTCAAACGAATTGGTAGAGAGTGACATTCCCCGTGTACGACAAATCCGAAACCTTCTCCAGTGGTCTCTGTGTGTGGGGGGTGTGTGTGTGTGTGTGTGTGTGTGTGTGTGTGTGTGTGTGTACATCATCCTTATTCAGGCCAATAAACCTGGAATTATTTTAATTGGGAATGGGGTAAATGACACTATTTAGTTCTTTAATGATGCGTGAAAGTGGCTGATGTTACAAAGTCTTTAGATGAGAATTGGGAACTGTTTTATCTTGAACCTGTTACTCTGAAGAAATGAAGTCTCATTTCTGGAGGCAATGTCGCTCTACACTGATGTGGTGTCTGTGAGGCCTGCTGTGCAGGCCTTATTGCATGACAATGAGGACTTCTTGCTTTTTCTAGGGTTTCATGAGGAAGGTATTTTTTAAAACCACAGTGATAGGAACAGAGAACTGGGATGTAAGACAACAATAGGCATGAAGTGTCTGGATTTTTATTGCACAAATGATTTCTCAATCTTAGTCTACTTCCTACATACCTTATAATGATAAATATTTACAGTATGGAAATTTCATTTACATATTTCATTATTATTTTTATCTGTTAATTACTGAAATACATTTACTTAAAAAGATGAACCTGAAACATCTTTGCATCTTGTAACTTAGATGCTCTACGAAAATACTCTTATGAGTGTTGCTGTGTTTCAAAATATTTCCTTGCTCTCATTTGCTCGGCTTGGCTGAAATGATAACTATGTATGATGACTGTGGATACAGTACATGGATTACTTCCTCCACGGGAAACTGTTACAGATAAAATGGTTCACACAGTGGTGGTGGAAAGCACAGTTAGACCAGCATCCATGAGGTCAAACGCTGCAATATGTTGATCAAAAGATGTCAAAAGCTTATTATCCTCTCACAGAACTGACAACAGGAAAGTTGACCCTACATAAAACATCTCTCAAGTGAACAGTTTTTGCTTTCTGTGTTAGGTATGTTTGGAGAAAATAGATTCTCGAAGTAGTTTTTTGAGAATGTGTAATGTCCTTTCCAACATTTTTAAGATTCTCAGAACAGAGAAAAGTTTGAACCAAAATAATCTCTCCAAAAATTATGTACTAGATCAATCAGGGGCTGTGCTGGACAACAGGGTGGAAGCCACTCAGAAATTACAAAAAAAACAAAGATACGAAAATACCAAATCTTCATTTCCAGAATGGGACTCTCCTTTGGAAGAATCATTCTAATGTAGCCTATTTATTGAAGGCATTCCTATGCTTAGAATTTTCTGTCTTTTGGGTAATGAAAGGCCTTCAAAACATAGCCTATGCAATTCGCAGATTATAGATTCATGAGTTTGGGAAAATAATCAGGAAACATAGGAAGAACCACAAGATCCACCCACAGAAACACAGTCATCCTATCATAGGGGTACCAAAATTACAGATATTTCGCAAATAATAATCATGAAAGATGTCGAAGTAAAACAACATCCAAAGAGCACACAGAAATTAAATACTGGAGCTGAGCGAGACATTTTAGCTCCAGACTCCCATGGATAGTAAACCATATCTCCTGCCCATGTTTGAACCACGTTATACAAACTGGGGAGAGAGGACTGATGGTGAAAAATCTTGCAGAATCTTAGCATGAAAAAAATGAACTTTCATTTTGACATAATATAAGAGAGGTCACTGATAACTTTAGGCAATGGTTTTGTTATACAGAAAGCAGAAAAAGCTACCTAGAAGAAGTGATATCCAAGTTGAATATTTAAAGTTTAAGAACGTGGATCGAGGAAATACCTGGCATTCGGAACTGAATTAGGGATAAACTCTGCCTCTGCCTAGAGTCAGAAAGGGTCAGGAGTGGCTATTGCCTTGTTCTTACCATCCTGATGTTACTAAAGAAAAGCAGAAGTGCACAGAAGGGCAATAACAAGTCCCAGATTGTTCCAGTCCTCACTGAGTTGAAAAATCGACATGGAAGAATTAGTTATTCTTGTTCCAGGCAAGCAAGCCGGGTGTGTGTGTGTGTGTGTGTGTGTGTGTGTGTGTGTGTACGTGTGTGTTCATTCTTTGGTTCCATGACCCCAGGTGTCCATGCTTGCACGTGTGTATGTGTGTGCTTTCCACCTATAAATTACTAAAACCATGAATATAAATTGTAAAATCAATCAAACTAAACAACCAAAAAACTTAGTGCTTTTAGAGCTTTGAAATAGTCACCTCTGCTCATGGGAACTTTTAACTATTTGTGACATTCTCTTCTATTTTTAACCAAGTAAACAAAATTGCAAAACTGATTTTGACTCCAAGAGTCAATTATGACATTTTTTTGCTTCTAAATCTGGATCATGAGGAAATAATCTTTGGAAATTTGGTATAGAAGGGTATGAATAGTTCGATGAAGAAGCAGAAGTTATCACCAAAGCTATTGTCATTAGACTAAAAAAAAATAGGCTGGAGGATAAATTCCTTAGATATATCCTTTAAAACTGCGTGTTTGTGTTTTGTTTTACTACAGTATGTTTGATTTTGTTGTTTTGTTCCTTATAGAGTCGAAGCTAGGACTATAAAAAGAGATATTATCTGATTTTCGATATTTCTTTACAGAATGTCCTGACATGTTTAATCCCTAAAATTAGTAAAGATGTGAATGAAAAAGATATTTCTGTTTGAGGAATTTTATCAAATGCATCACAATGTGTAGAGCAGAAAGATTTCATATTAGCTAGAAGTCTCCTGAAAGATACATACGTCTCTCCTTTGTAGGTCAAGATATATGTGTCTAAGTAATGAAAGAAATGACATCTTTAGAAAAATTTCCTGAACCTTTTTTTCACTAACTTCAGCATCTCAATGATTAAAGTTAACAGCAACTTCTGAATTATGAAAGATAAAAAAGAAGTAAAGAAATGATTGGAAAGTTGAAACAGCACTGTCTTTTGGCATTTACCATGCTGATGCTTGTACAAAAGCTACAGCTAGAGAGACCAGATTATCAGCTTTTCTACTGCCAAGATGTTATACTTCCCATTTTTCCTTCTCCCTCATTTAGGTATGAGTTTATAGATGAAACTCCATAAATACAATTGTAAGAAAACTTTGCTTCTTTCCTTGGGTCATGACTAGAAGGATAAAAATGTTGCCTCTTACTGAATATAGTAAAGATGATTCTAATGAGCTTTTCTGTAAATTCACTAATGTTCAAAAAGGATTTTCCTCAGAGTCATTGAAAGTCAAAGTGCATTTTGCTTTCTAATTACACAATAAATTAATACGAATGAATGCTATAAAATTTTTATGCAATAGGACACGTTTTAGTTTAAAGAAAATCAACAATTTATGGGGTATTATTTTTAAATAATATTAAACAATATGTCCCGATAGCATTTATTTTAAAAATGAACGTTAAATTTGTACATGTACCTTAATTACTGTGCACATTAATGTGATTTTCTTCTTTTTGTATCAGCTATAGTATAGATGTTGGACGGTAGGCACAGTTAAAATGTATATTTGCAAATGAAGTTTGCCACTCCAAGTTGCTTTGCCAACATGTTTGCAGCTCGCGGGAGACCCTTCGCGGTGGGCTAGAGGCAGGAGTTCACTCGGCCTCCTCCGAGGTCAGCGGGGATGCGGCGGCAGGGGGCGAGGGAAACCAGTCTGGGGACTTGGTGCACTAACGGAGGATTTCGGAGACAGAGTGCGGTCTGCAGTGGCTGGGATCTGTGACAATTGGAAAAGACTCTGGAGTGGGGGTGCGGGAGGATGTCTCTTTCGCAGACTCTGAGACCATTGAAGTTGCGGACTAGAGAGAGATCCAGCAAGCGGCCGCATAGCTGGGACATCATGAAATTTCCAGAAAAGCGCACAGAGACTGTTTTCTGCTCAGTCCTGACACCTGAACGCACCTGCTGGTGAGAGACAAGCCGCCCTTGAGTACGGAGGCCAATAAAAGACCCCGGCACAGTGTGGGGCTGTGGGGAGAGCAAAGGATGCCTCCCACCAGCTCCCGATGAAACTGGAATTTCAGGCCAGAGAGAGGCTCTGCAGGAGGAGGAGAAACCAGAGAGCAGGAGAGGTGAAAGGGATAGAGAGAGCTGCTAAGTGTGTGGCAGAGGCGCGGCCTGGGAACTGCTGGCCGGCAGGGAGCCGGCCCACCATCCTCCTGAGAACTCCAGAACCTCCTGAGATGGTGCTCTAAAGATAACGGCCTGGCCAAGGCACTTCAAGACACTTAGCATAACCACCCAGAACAGATAATTATCTTCTCTCTTTTTTTTATGTTTTTGGCTCTTTGGTTTTATTAAATTTTCTCCTTTACATATGTGTGTATGGGTGTGACTGTGGGTAGAAGTGTTATGCTTTTGCTGCCATAACACTTCTACTATGCTGCTATGTTATTTACCCACATATGTCTACACTGACTGCTGCTTTTAGTGATATATGTTCACTTGACTGTCAGTTCAACAACTGACTACAATCTTCACATCTCTTGTCTCATTTTCCATCTATATTCTCTTCTGTTTTCTGCTTTTTTTGCTTCCTCCCACATTTCCCTCTCAGCTCTCCGTTTTATTATTTTGTTTCCTTTTCCTTTATATCTTTTCCATATATGTATTGTATCAGCGTTCACTAGAGGAACAGATTTTATTATATAAGACATGTTAAGGATTTACAATGTAGGCTTACAATGGCCACCTACAGAGTTGGGTGTGAAAAAATGCATCCTGGAGAGCCCAAGAATCCAGTCAAAAGTCGAAGATCTGAAATTCACTGCAGAGTCCAATCCGAGCGCTTATCAGAAAGCCAAAGTTCTGCGTCTGAGACCCAGAGAGTATGGGCTGGAAGGCTGGAGTCTGTGGAAGACTGACAAGACTCTGCTGGAAGGCTAGAGACTGACAGCCAAGGGCAACGGACAAAGACCGGAGCTCCTCCAAGGATGCACAGCCGAGACTTCCTTCTTTCCCCTTGATTCCATCCAGCTACAAGCCTGTTGGTTGGTGCTGCCCACACCCAGGGTGGGTCTTCCATCTTCAGTGAGCCCATCATCCAGACATCCAGACACACCCAGAACTGTGTTAAACCCATTTGCTAGGTGTTTCCTGCCCATATATATGGGTACGAAATATATATATACACATATATATATATACACACATATATATATACACATATATATACACACATATATATATATACACATATATATATACACATATATATATACACATATATATATATTTAATCTAAAGCTCACTGAAATTTTTTAGCCTACCGAATTACTTTCTCTTTTGAGGGGGATGACAGAATAATAAAGATCGTTTTTAAAGTTTTCTAAATTACCTGATATTATTCCTAATATTAATGATTAATTATTTGATATTATATGAATTTAGCTTCTCAATTGTTGATGATGAGACAGTGTAAGGAGGCTGAACCTAGCATTGAGAACAGACTAGGGTGAAGTTCTCACACAGAGACAGAAAGCTGTCCTGGCCATATCAAAAAAGAAAATAAAAACACTCATTAAAAAGACCCCACATGACAGAAGAGACAGTCTTCACATCTGATCAGCAAACCTCTTCACGAAATCACAACTATGCTGAGAAAATGAAGTAATAACCTTCCTCAAAAAAAGTTTAACTCCCCAAAAGCTGATCCTATAGATAAGAAAACTGATGCAATTCAAGTAATTAAAGATAAACTGGTAGTGAGAACGATTAATGAGATCAAATTACAGATAAATAACCAGTTGGGTGAATGAATTACTAAGAAGATAAATGAGCTTAAATAATACGCAAATAAGCAGCTGAAAAAAATCAAGGGACACAATGCATGCTATGAAAAGTCACTTGAGTAAAGAAACAAGAGTTATGAAAAAGAATGAAGTAGATATTGTGGAAATGAAAATTCATTTAAAACTCTGTGCTGTAAGCAAGTCAAATCAAAAGAAAGTATATTAGGACTTGAAAACAGAAGGACTTACAAGAGTATTAAGTCGATGGTAATGGAAAAATAAGAGATAACTATAAAAGGGTAATCTAAGACCTCCAAGTCAACTCTAACATAGAAATATAAAAATCATTGGCCTTGACGAGGATTTTAAAGTATAAATTAATGGCATAAAAAAATCCAGTTAATGAAATTATTGCAAAAAAATTCCCGAATCAGGAGAGAGATTGATACCCAGGTAAAGGAACCTCTAATAAACATGACTAGTAAAGAAAGTCTACACAATACCTCACAGTCACAATTCTAGAAACTCGGAACAAAGAAAGAATACAAAAAGCTGATAGATACAAGCACCTAATCTATTATATGGGAAAACCTATCAGAGTAACAGCATTTCTCAAAAGAAATCTTATAGGCCAGGAAAGGTTACCATGACAATTTCACGAAGTGAAAGAAAATAATTGCCTGCCTGGATTTCTACATTTTGCAATGTTATTATTTAAACTAAAAGGACAAATAAAACCCTTTCATGATAGACATAAAGTGAGTAAATTCGTGACCAACAACCCAGCATTGCATAAAATACTTAAGGGTGTCCTAAACAGAGATGATGAGAACAAAAACAAACATGAGCCTAAGAGAAAGAATAAATTTCAGTGGAGAATGAATGAATAAGAAACAAATGAGTCAAGCATCGGCAAAACAACAAAAGACAGGAATCCACGCACACCTTTCGGTTGTAACATTGAATGCACATGGTTTTCAATTTTTGATTAAGAAATAGACTTGGAAATTGCATAAAACCACAAGACCCATCTATATGTTGGCTACAAGAGATACACCTCAGGGCTGGGGATTTAGCTCAGTGATTAGAGTGCTTGCCTTGCAAGCACGAGGGCCTGAGTTCGATCCCCAGTACCACAAAAAAAAAAAAAAAAAAAAAAAAAAAAAAAAAAAAAAAAAAAAAAAAAAAAAAAAAAAGATACACCTCATCTGCAAAGACACATGCACACTGAAACTAAAAAAATGAAAATGGTATCACAAGCAGCTGGAGTCTGACAGCAAGCACGAGTAGCAATACTTATATCTGACAAAGTTTTTAGTCAACTTTGCCAGAGGAGGCAAAAAAGACCTCACAGATCGGTAAAAGCAATAGTTGGCTAAGAGGAGATAATTTTTGTAGCTTTATGTGTACTAAATGATGGTGTATCCAATTTTGTAAAACAAATGCTACTTGACATAGCAGGACAAATGGACACCAACAAAATCATAGTGAGGAAACTCGTCACCCCATTCTCATAAATAGATCAATAAGACAAAAAAATAAAAAAAGAAACAACAGAGTTATACTTTACCATAGATTATATGGATTTATCTAATATCTACAGTGTATTTCAAGCAGCAATAACAGACTATACACTCTTTGCAGTGTCTGATGGAATTTTTTCCAAAACAGACCATATGTTAGGCCATAAAATATATCTCAATAAATACAAAATAATTCAAATAATCTTATGAATCCTATCAGATCACAAAGGAATGACACTAGAAATGACCAGCAAATGAAATCACAGGAACTCTGCAAACAGATGTAGACCAAATACTATATATACTGAATGATCACTGGGTCACTGAAAAAATCAAGATAAAAATTTAAAAATATTTAGAACCAAATAATAATGTAAATAATTTATCAGATTCTCTGGGGGACAATAAAATAATTTCTAAGAAGTTTATAGTTTTGAATACCTACATTTAAAAAGCAGACAAATCCCAAACCTAATGGTTCAGCTCAAGGTTCTAGAAAAACAAGGATAAACCAATCCCCAAACCGATAGAATCAAAGAAATAAAAAAGATCAGAGTACAAAATAATAAAATTTGAAACTATGAAAATATAAAGGATGAATGGATGAAAAATTTGATCCTTTGAAAACATAAACAAAATTTAAAATCCCTCAGTCAAATTTTCCTAAAAAAAAAAAGAAAGCCAAAAGGAAAGATAGATACAGATTCTGCAGCAACAAAGTTAGAAGTGAAAAGGGTGAAATCGCGGCAGACACCAGTGACATGCAGAGTATTATTAGAAATTATTTTGAAAACTTGTATGTCAATAAATTGAAGAATCTTAAACAGTGGGTATATTCTTAGACACAACAACCTACCAAAATTGAACCAGAAGATATAAAAAAATTTAAACTAAAAAAAAAAAAAAAAATTTACCAACTAGAAAAAGCTCAGGCCCAGTGGATGTTCTAGTGAATTTTATAAGACTTTTAGAGAAGACCTAACATCAGTACTCCCCAACCTTTTCATGTAATGGAAAGTCAAGCAACACTTCAAAGCCCATTCTAAAGAGCCAGGATTACCCTGATACCAAAACCAGACAACGACTCCACAAAGAAAAAGAAAACTACAAGCTGTTATCCTTGATAAACTCAGATGCAAAAGTCCTCAATTAGATACTTGAAAATTCAAAAACTCACTGAAGACATCACCCACCATGATCAAGTCCTTTTCATCTCAGTGATGTATGGATTGTTTAATATATGCATGTAACCCTAATAACCCATATAAATAGAATCAAGAATAGAAATCATAACATGGCATAAAGAACTTCTGAAAAAAATCCAACAATCCTTCATGATAAAACCCTCATGGAAATACGTATATAAACTGTTCAATCCCATATATGACAAAACCACTGCCAACATCTTACTGAATGGTGAAATCCTGAAAGCATTTCCTCGCAAATTATGAAGAAAAGCATCTTGTACTGTTGTTCAATATCATACTTGAAACTTCTGTCAGATTGTATGAATAAGAACAGTCAAAGTATCCCCATTTGAAGAGAGTATAATTCTCTATGTAGAAGACTTACTCCATCAAGAGACTTAGACCTGATTAACAAAATTAGCAAAGTGGCAGGATACAAAATGAGCATGCAAACACAGATTGCATTTCTGCATACCAATAATGAACCCACTGAGAAAGAAATCAGGAAGACAGTTACGTCCCTGATAGCTTTTAAAAAAGTTAAATATCCAGGAATCAAGCTAAGCAAGGGGGTGAAGTTGTCTGTAATGAAAATTACAGACCTCTGGAGAAAGAAATTGAAGAGCACATTAGAAAATGTACAGATCTCCTTATTTGTGGATCAAGAGATTAGTAAACCAAAAATGACAAATTACCAAACACAACCTACAGATTTAATGCAGTCCCTATTAAAATGCCAACATTATTCTTCACAGAGCTATCAAACAAATCCTGAACTTTTTGTGTAATCAGAAAAGATTCCTAATAGCCAAAGGGATTTGGGGCAAAAAGAGCAAAACTGGAGGCCCCTCAATACTGAATTTCAATTTGTACTACAAAGTTACAGCAACAAAAACAAAATTATATTGGCAAAAATAGGCATGTAGCTTAATGGACAATAATAGAAGATACAGAAACTCTCTCGTGCAACTTTTTGACCAAAGAGACCAAAACATGCATTGGCAAAAAGGCAGTTTCTTTAAAAAATGGTTCTGGGAAAACTGGCTATCTGAGAAGAATGGAAAGGATCTTCATCTCCCAGTCTCTACTAAAATCAAATCAAAATATATCAAAGACTTTGATATAAAAACAGAAAATCTGAAACTGCAGAAGATAACATAAGGGAAACACTTGATGCCGTAGGTAGTGACAAGGACCTCCTAAATAGAGTCTCAGTAGCAAGAAAATAATATCAAGAGCCAACAAATGGGGATACATAAAATTTAAAAACCTCACCATAACAGAGAAAACGTCTGGAAATCCCGTGAGGTCCAATAATGTGAACAGTCTGGCCCTCAGCTTGAGTGTATTGGGAGCAGGTGAAACTTTAACAGTGGGGCCTACTGTAATGGAAAGCTAGTCATTGAAACCATGGTCTTGAAAGACATATTGGGAGCAGGGGTCCTTCCTGTCTCCTTTCGCTTCTGGTCACCATGAGAGGAGAAGCTGCCCCCACACACTCCTGCCGTGTTTTGCCTCTCCGCAGTCCCCAAAGCAACACGACCAACTAACCATGGACGGAAACATCTGAAACCATCAGCCAAAACAAACTGCTCCTCTTCTTACATTCACTATCTCAGGTATTTATCACAGTAATGGAAAACTGAATAGGAGAGTAGGTGTTTTATTTTTTATAATAATGTGTAAATATATTTGTCCCAGAGATATATAAAATTTAATTCCTACAAAGGACTTAAATAACTATCAGATAATTTAGTCATGTATTTATTTCAAAACTTCATTGCAGCAGTGTTGACATGAATATAGCACATGAGTGAAATTTTCTTAGTAGTGATTTTTGTGAAGAGAAAATGAACGTGTGACAATTAAAAAATCATACGTGCTAAAAAAAAAAAAATGATATGGTCCTGCTGGATGCGGCAGCATATTCTTCTAACCACAACACTAGAAGCTGAGGCAAGAAGCATCAGAAGACCAGCATGGACTACATAACAGGTTCAGATCCGGCTTGGATTACATAGTGAAACTCTGTCTCAACATAAAAATAAGCAAACAAACAAACAAACAAACAAACAAAAAGAAAACTAACCAGAGTCGAGATGAATTCAGTACAATCTATGGATGGCTGAGTTCTTAATGCCAAAACATTATGAAACCAGAAAATAAGCATAAATTAATGTCAAAAGAAAAACAAAAACAAATTCTGTGCTAGAACAAATGTGTTCTCTAACTGCATTAGGGTTAAACTAGAAATCAATAACAGAAAAGCATCTGGAAAATTCTTTAGTATATGAATATTAACACAATTTCCTATAAAATATGGACAATGGAATATTTGTCAAGAAAAGTTATAAAGTATTTCAACCTCATGAAGATAAAACAGAATTTATCAAAATTAGTAAAATGTAGCCAAAATAAAATTTAGTAGAAACTTACAGCACTAAATACATATATTAGAAAATATGAATACGTTTCAATATCAGTACTCTAAGAATTCATTTTAGAACACAAGAAAAAGAAGGACAATTACGTCCAGAATCTAACAAAAAAATGAAAAAGGAAAATCAGAGAAAAATTAATAGAAAATTATAAAAGGATACAGAAAAGCAAACAAACTGAAAGTTGGGTATTTGATAATAAGAATGATGAAAGAAAGAAAGAACAAGTGAAAGAAAGAAAGTAAGGAAGAAAGAGAAAGAAAAGAATAATGAAAGTGAGCCTTATGTTCAAGGCTAACCGTGAAAATAAATGGACATGTATGAAGCAACAACACTGCCCAGTTTTACACACTCACAGGATAACGCAGGAATCTTGGAGGGGAAAATATGCACCACGATTTGGAAATGAAGATTAACGTAAACCAAAGTTCCTTAAAACTCCTAAGGTCTCAAATTTATTCAAGGACAAAGAGATAATCTGAAATTTCTTGACTAAAGTTCAATCAGTGTTAGTGATTTTCCAAAAGCATCAGGCAGTTTCAGTAGTGAATTTTACAAATATATAAGCAAGTTACACTATCAATTCTCCACAATCTCATTAAGAAAGCAATCCAAAAAAGTACAAACCCACAAAGCTAAATAAAAATCTGTACATTATGTTGTCCTCCTCACAAATGATGATAGAACTATTGGATATAAAAATTTATTCTACAAAAGCCTTATGTCTTTTATAAAATCAGTTTAAGATGGACTACAAATTTACTATAACACATAAAACCATAAAACATCTAAATGAAAACAGGCACTGTTCAAGTTTCTACAATCTGGTCTAATCCCTGAGCAGGAAAGCTCCATTGAGTAGTCACAAAAATATTAAAAGTGAAATTCTCAAAAGAACAAATATTTTTAGTCACATTAAATTAATTAATAAACATATTGAAATATTTCTTTTACATCTGAGTTTACTGCCACACCACACAGTACCTTCTCATTTTTACACCCCTCCTTACTATCCCTTGGTTTCTGATGTTATGCTCCCAATAATAACTGCGAAAAATATTCTCTTTCACAACCACATGAACAATTTAACAATTTAAAGTAGATAATATATCATTAAATTCATTTTAGATTTTTTTTTTAAAATAAGAATAATTTACAAATGTATTTGGGGACTAAGTTCCCCTTTTTGGTTTTCATAACATTTTTTTGTCTTTTTTTAGTTGCCTGAATTCCTGCTGCTGCTGTCTATCTCTTCCTTATTATCTATTCTATCAACTCATGCTGACAAATAACAGCCACTACGTATTCTTTATTTTCCTGTAATAACATGCAAATTTTACATGTGCATACACGCTCATATGCATGTCCAGCTATTATCTTTATAAACTGTGATTATTACACGTGAATGCTTCTGCACTTTTCATAGTGAACAGTAACTTCTGCAAATTCTTATGATGTACACCAAGTTTATTATTTTTAACTGAATAATGTTTATTGATTGGTATATAAACAATTTCCTAAATTATTTCACTAAGCAATCCACTTATTTCCAATTTTTGCCCCTATAAATTGTGCTATAACAAAAATATTGGATATGCCAAAATATCTGATATATTTTTAAATTACTGTGATTTTATATCTGACAAAATTTTAGAGGTATGAAATCTTATTAAAATAGATCTAAGCTTAATCTAAAAATGTTGCTGAGTTATATTTTATAACTAATATATATATGAGAGTTTTGCTTACTGCACATGTAAGAAATAATCCATTATTATACTTACCACAATTTGAAGATCAGATTTTTTTATGAAACAAACCAGTTTATTTCATGATAATTTCTGTAATAACCTTATAAACTATAGTTTTAATTTTTCTGAACATTCTACTTTATTTCTGAATGTAGACTTTCATATCACTTCCTTAAAGAATAAAAAAGCTTTCAGCGACTCATTTTATTAATAATTATTCCAAACGTTAAAATGGTTTTCATTCAGTGAAGCCTGCGTCTATCCAGCCATAATAAAATACAAATTCTTTTGCTCTCACTTCAATAAGGATTAATTTTTTTAAATATAATGACCTTTTTTATACAGAAGACAAGTTATTAGGTCACCTGCCAGCAGTCTTGTCTCAAACTACCTTATTATCATTCCTTTAAATTTTATTCATATCTTATATTTCCAAGTTTTAGATCATTAATTTTTCTCCCTTATGCATATATTGCATATATTTCTACATTCTCTTTGGCCCTTAGACTTTCTGCAAAAATTAGAATCTAGCCAAGTATTGCATAAAGTATTTTTATGTTTCCAATTTTCTCAAAATTGGAAACTCAAAATAAAACTTATTAAAAGCTTATAAAATAAAACTTATTGTGCCTATAAACTTTCAAGCAAATCCCTGAAGGAGGACACATCAAAATTTCTAAGCACATCTTTTCTTCCTCTTGCTGGGCAGTGCATTACCCAAGACAGCCTATAACTCTGACTTTTGCCCTTCACTTACTCTCGTGGGATATGCCTATTGCCTGTGATTTTCCTGTTATGCCTATGTTTTCTTAGTTCTTTTTTATTATTTGTTCATTTGTTTATTTATTTATTTATTTATTTATTTATTTATTTATTTATTTATTTTTGCAGACAGGTTCTCACTGCATATTCTACAAAGGCCTTGATCTCACTGTCTAGTCAAGGTTGACCTGGAACTTGCAGCCAGCCTCCTGTCTCAGCCTCCTGAATGCTGGGATATGTGAATCCATGCCCAGCTTATTCTTTCTTGACAGTAATTGATTGCTGGTTCAATACTGTCTTTACTTGCACTCATCTGATTATATAAAAACATCTGAATGAAAGACATTGCCACTTAGTCCTATAGAATCCTTAAAAACAGTAATCATTCTTCTAGCTTCTAACATCTTTTCAGGCATCTAAGTTTCCAGCTTTCTGCTTAACGAAACTTTTCTTTTTCCCTCAGGGACTCCTGGCTATGACAGTCATGTCAAACCTTCTAAATAGCTCTTTTATTTTTTATTTTGTGTTTTATTACTTGACTCTTACTTTTCTTCTTTTCCATGTGCAATCTTAACATATCTAATTTACTCATCCAAACCTATATTTTTGACTGATCATAGTACTGGAATTAAATAACCTATTGTCCTTCCTAAAATTAGTTTTGCTCTCTTACTCTTCATCCATGTTTTACTTTTCAGGGAATATGAATAAAACAAAATAAACTTGTGATATCATCATTTGGTGAAACCCCCTGATCAATTTGTACTTTGAAGCCTGCAGTCTTGTTTTATTGTCTTCTTACTCCCAACAGTTTTCTGATGTTGGGAGTAAGAAGAAAATAAATTGTCTGATAAGATCCATTTTCAAAGAATGTTCATCAGTTGAAATATGTTTAAGATAGTTGCTAAATGCCCATCCTCTGTGTGTGGATTACAATTTGAGTGTGCTCAGCAAAGTCCCTGCAATGTTATGTAACAATATAAATTCTTATGTAAACCTGCGACTGAAATAAAAAATAAAACTACTTGAAAACAAGAGCATGAACAAAAGCAGGCAGTTCATACAGAGGAGTCAATACTTCACAGACAATAAATAATTCAATGAGTGATCGCTTTTTCCCAGAGTTATCCTAAGGGGTGCTGCAACTGGAGTCAGAGGTAATAGTGAAATCTTCGATTCAGAATCCACAGTCTTCCTAGCCTGAGCAAACAGATGGCAGGAAATGGTATAATATCAACTACGGAAAATAGATACTGAGCATTGATTGCTTCTGCTCTATTCGCTCTTTCTTCCTTTACTGAAACTCTACCTACACGTCAAGTAGAATTTTTAGCCACATTATCAATGTGTGCTATTCTCTTTTCAGTAATTTCATCATTTTTTTTCCTGTGGTAGTTTGTACATGTTTTTGGTTGTCTTCTTAATTTTCCATTTGGTAATAAGCTCTTCAGCTGTGCCTAATTTATTGTTAAATTTGTTCTCTTGTATATTTCACTCCAGGAACTGAATTCTCTTATTATTCTTTTGTACTTTCTTCCCAGATGAATGCCCACATCTCACCATGTTTTCTCAAATGTAGTAATCACATTTGCAATTTTAATTTGTTTGATAAATGTAAAATTTATGATATATTTATAAAGATTTATTAATTTTAATACTTTTTTTCTAGCTTGGTCTGGTTTAATTGGTTACTCTGATAATTACTTAAGTGAGTATTTGAAATAGTATATGAAAAAGTAGAGTCCTTAGAGTAATATCGTCATTCCTCAAGAAAGTTTTATTTAGTCTATGACAAAATATCTTGTAGAAAAATAAAACTATATGTATTTGTTATTTTAAGTATTAAATATGTAAATATTGCTTTAAGTATTTTTGTACCATTTCTTTAAGTGGATTCAAATTTCTGTCTTGTACAGTTCTACAATTCATGTAATGAGGTATGCTAAGTCTCTAAGCTTTTCTATCAAGGGAAATATCTTTATTTCAACTTGTTTTTAAAAGATTCTACTGCTGAGTATAAAATCTGAGTTGATGGGTCTGTGGAATTTTTGCTTTTCAGAGACTGAAGATGTCACTCTATTTTGTTGTTTTTTGTTGTTTTTTGGGTTTTTTCCATTTATGACAATAACTTTGTTTTTATTTTTATCTTCTTTCATTATAAATAGTACTTGTTTTGTATTTGAGAGCCTTTGCATTGTTCTGTTTATTTATTTATTTTTTTAGATGTTTGGCTGTACTTTTTATGTACCCAATTATTTTCTTCTTTTGGCTTTGCTTGGAGCTATTTTTGTTTGTTTGTTTGTTTGTTTTGTTCTATTTTTGTTTTTAATTTTGTGTTTTTTCAGGGGCTTTTGACCTTTGATATGCCACTGATATGTTTCATCAATATTGGAAATACCAGAAAATTCTTATCCAGAAGTTTCCAGTTCAAGTATTTCTTCTTGCTTTTCTTTCACTGTGTTTTCTTCCTGTGGCTCAACTTCTATATATTTAAGACTGTCTGATAACTTTCCATAACTCCTGATATCTCCACTAAGTTCTTTATATCTTATCATTTGTCACTCGTTCTTTTGTTCGAAGCAAATCTTTTGACTTATCTTCCTGTTACTTGAGTCTCCCCAGGTTGCAATGTTCATGGTAAAGACATGAGTAATATCCCCCCTTTTGACTGGGGAAGCTGACATCTATTAAAAAAACTACCTATCTGGGATTAATTTACCTTTGTGCAATATAAGTAATTATTCCATTCCACAAAAGACTCTCAGTCCTGGGAAGGGATCCCTGTTTATCACTCTGATACTTGTGTTTTAAGAATAGTCCTGTATCTATGTGAGGCAAGAGTCCAAGAGTCATATAGGGCTGTATTGTTTGTTTGTTTGCTTGTTTGTGTGTATGCCCTTAAGTGAAGTCTCTCTCAAGTCTCCTATTTTGACCAAATATACCTCAGCAACAACCAGTGAAAACTCCGTGAACTGAGAGTGAATGACCACTTTCCTTCTGTGCGGTGTCCCAGGGCTTCTTAATCGTTATGTAAGCTCAGAAGTACACATTTGCAATTCATTACGTATTTAGTTGTTCCCTTATTCTCTGCAGTTGTGGTGGCTAGCCTTGCTTCCCAGGTGCAGCAAATGGTACCAGTTCACATGTCCCATTCCTGTGAGATGCTTGAAATGTTTTGGAAAAGTTCTCAAGTTTCTTTCAACATCAGCTATTTTATAAAATGTAAAACATGATTTTTAAGGATTATCATTTGTTCAGCTGGTTGAGTTGTTTGTTTGTTTGTTTTGTTTTATTTGCAGCATTTTATATCCTAAACAGAAGCAAAATATCTGAGCAAATGGTACCTGGAGATGTTTGCCATGAATTCTTAGTGTTTTAAATTAATTTTAAATATTGTACTCTTTGATTTATCTTTATGTCATTTGTTTTACTTTTATAGAAACTATAGTTATATGAATAAAGTAATACTCAGGATATTTCTGTGTGCTTTTGGGGGATATTGATTAGTACGGCCTTCAATGACTTCCCTGTCATGTGAAATAAAAAAATACGCTCCACTTCCCATTGTGGTGCACTATTACGTCCATATCACAATGAGCTATAAATTATTCTATTTTCATATGTAATGATATATAGTTTTCCCATTTGTATGCTTCAAAATATTGACTCATTTATGTGCATACATCCTGTACAATGAGGATATTTTTTATAAGATATTTACGTAGAAATCAATGTGTGTCAAAGTGACATTGATTTTCAGTCATATTCCACTTTTACTTTCTGTTCTAAATAGGTGAACATAATATGTGAAATGATTCACTTAGGAAGCCAAATCAGAATATTTATATAATAAAATATACGTGTTTTCTAGGATCTGCATTGACAATCTCGCTATATGAAATCTAAGGAAAACTAAACTTATCTGAAAGAAATTAATTGAAACTTCATAATTAAAATCATGAATAGATTTTTTGTAGCTACATTACATTTACTAAATACGACACAACTAAAACAAATCACTCATTAAGTTCAGGACAATTACTTTGCATTATTTTTCAGCGAACAAAAATAAAAAATAACATTTCAGAGTAAAAATATTTTCTATACAGTCTATGTGGAATGTTTATACATGTAAAATAAAGTCAATATTGCTCCTTTGCTTCATGCATAAAATATAAAATTTGAAGTTTTTAAGCATTTTCAAAAATTATTGTTTCTTGTAAATTTACCCCATACATTATAACACATGATAAATAAGTGTATTTAGAGAATAAATATTAGATAGTAAAATTCCTATTTGTTATAGATGCCTGAAATAAAAATATAAAGAATAATAAGACTATAAGTAATTAGTCATAATTAAACATATAACACTGACACAATGAGTGCAAGAATTCAGGAAAATTGGAAAATATAAATGGAAAAATTGACCTTAAATACTTCAGGGAATTTTTTTTGTTACTATACATCTGTCCTGGAGCAGGCAGCAATGAAAGATAAGAAGAAAAAACTGTCCAGGATAACACAAAAAATGATAAATGACAATTGAGTTAATATTTTCTTAGGCAAAAAATCAAATTGTTGATTAATAGATTACAGCTAATGTCCACAATTGTTTTCTTTAATATGCAGTAAAGTTACATCTATATACATATATCGCATTTTAAAATGAATCAAATAACACCATTTACAAATTAGATTCATTTTATATGAAATCTGAATCTCTTGTTTTCTCAGTAAGAGTTACTGCTGCACTAGGCCTGCATTTCTGCCCAGGTGGGTGTGTGTGCTACTGGCAGTATTTCATGGTAGTCATCTTTCATGGAGCCTTCTCACACTATGCCCGGCTTCCACAAATTACTTGCACAGCCACCTTATGATTTTTTTCCTAATTAAAAATTATGTGTAATAAAAAACACAATTCATATTTTTGGTTTATAAACATTATTATAATTAATTTTCATGTCAATTTTAGATTTTCAGGAAAATCAAGTTGACAGTACGGTTTTCATACACCCCACATCTAGTTTCCCATCATGAATATGTTGCATTAGTGTGACACATTCATTAAATTCAATGAAAAATATTGATACACTACCATTAAGTAAAATCCATTGTTCTTTAGGTCTCCTGAAGCTTATACCCAATAATGCACTTTTCCATTGCAGAAGCCCATTCCATATTAACTACAGCTCCTCTTGGATGTAAAGTTCCCAGGAACTTCCTAATTTTTGATATCATCAGCAGTTTTGAGCAGAGTTTGTCAGGTATCACATAGAACTTAACATTTTCCAATTTGTTTGTTGTTTTGCTTATGATATGACAGAGGCAGAAAGTAATTGGGAAGAAGAGTCTAGAGGTAAAGAAGCATTTTATTTCATTACATTTGATCAGGTGCACATATTATCAACATGATTGGTGACCGTTCATGTTGACCTTGACATGGATATACGTAGTGTTTGTCAAGTTTCTCCACTATCAAGGTCTGTTTTACCTCCCTTTCCACACTGTATGCTTTAAAGTAAGTCGCTGTGTGCTGTTCACAGTTGAAGAGTGGAGAAAGACACTAATAGTTCTTGAGGCCAGAATAACTACATAATTTGGAATTATTCTGCTTTGCAGACTTCTCTTTACTGCCCCACTTAAAATTTATTCAATTATTTATTCATTCCTGCTTGAAATTATAGATATTTGTGTTATTCTCCGAGTAATAATTCAATAATATTTTATTGTTCAAGTTATTATATTTTTGACCATTATGAAATCTTTCACTTGGCTCCGAGGCTATCCTAGAACACCCTCATCAGTGGAAGATTGTGTTTATTTATACCACTTACTAATTTTCTGACACTACAATACATCCTAGGCGCATCATCTATTATCAACATCTTCCCTAGTTCTAGATCTATTATTTCTCCCAAGAGTCAGATTTCTTTTATTGGAAAAGGACACTGGCAAGCAAGATAAGGGAACTAGTTGTTATTGCTACTGGGACATCCTTTCCTTTACTACTTTATTTTCCTCTTGATTCTCCATTAATGTGTATGTTACATCATCATAGTCTTCCATGGTTCTTAAACATTCTTTTGCACTTTATTTTTTTCATTTTTCCCTTCTCTTTGAATTTCACATTTGGAAGTTTTCCATTGAGATTTTAGAACTCATTCATTCTCTCACTCAGCTATTTACAGTCTCTAGTTGAGACAACGGAAGGTACTCATCATTTCTGTTACATTATTTGGGATTTATAGGATATCCTTTTGATTCTTTCTTTGTGTCTGTCTTTTAGAACAAATATCTTCTGGCATATTGGGTCATTTTTCTATGGAAAAAATCTTTTGCCATTTAAATCAAAGTGTTTTTTTTTCCAAATCTCATATTTAATAATTCTAAATGCTGTCACATCTTATAATTTTTCAGTTGAAAATCATACATGACATATTGAATAGTAGGAAGTGATGTCAGTGGGCATTTAGTATGAAGTTTATGTTAGCCTGCTTACAAAGTTTATTCTATTTAATGTCCTGTATGTGTCAGAAGCTTTATTTTCCTCTATCCCTTTGTATGTCTCTAAAATTTATTCTTTTTTATTTATTTATTTATTTATTTTGGTGCCGGGGATCAAACTCAGGGCCTTGCACTTGCTAGGCAAGCAGCTAACCACTGACCTAAATATCCAGCCTAAAATTAATTCTTAAAGGGAATCTCAAACCTATTCTTCTTTCAGCTACAATCACTGTTATGCTGAAGCATAGATGGGCTGGCAGTTTGTAGGAAGGGTGATAAAAGCTCAGTGATGTTACCATCAAATCCAGTTCTTTTACTGGAACTGAATTGCGTGGATGTGAACTTTAGAAATGTTTCTCACCCTACCCACTTAGATGAGAAATGAAGGCAAGCATGAACTGGAGTTGGCTAATTTTTCTTTCTTTGCTGAGTGGGTTTTTGCAGTTGAATGCTCTGGGAATATGTCACAATGGCCGCTTTTCCTCTCATCCTACCAGAAATAAAGATCTTTTCCTTTATTCTTTACCATGAAAACTTTGTGAGGTACAGGGAGATAAAACCTATGAAATTATGGGGCTTTGAAAGACTTCATCCCCCAGGAGTTTTCTTTCTCACACTCGACTATACAAAACCCCCAGTGATTTGTCTAAGTTACCATTCAAGTGTCTCGTCAGATCCACTAGCTGCTGCTCCCAGTAAGCTGGTTTGGGCTGTGATTCTCTGTATGAGTCTGTCTTTCTAGATTTTCAAGTTGTGGTTTTCCCTGTGACCTCAGTTTTCTGATAGGTCTATAAAAAGTCTTTGATTTTTCAGCGTGTTCTCCATTATTCTTGTTAAAAGCAGGCAGTGATGACTTCCCAGCTTTTTTTCATGTCAGAACTGACAACCAGAAGTTTTTGAGTAGTACTTTTCTCTTTTTAGTTTGAAGCTCTAATATTTGCCCACAAATGGGTTTATGACCAGTTTTCCTTCAAAATTGATTTGCTTTCATAATTACATGCTTTCATAATGCAACACAAAATTCTATATAAAATTGTCTTCTGTCTGAATTTGCAAATTTTATATTGTTACAGTGACCTTATAACAACTAAACAAGGGGGCAAAAGTATCCCAAAGTCAGGTATCTGATATTAAAAGAAAAAATAAAATTTGAACGTATTAATGTGCTACAAAAAATAGAAAAAAACTTCAAACAAGAGTATTGGATAAAAGATAACCACCAACAAATAACTGAAAAAATAAACAGCAAAGCTAAGTGTTTTTAATTTTGAGTATTTTTAGAGTCAAAATATCTAAATAATAAAGAAATATAAAATGTATGTAAATAATAAGAAATAATAATAAAGTAATTTAAAACAAACAGTTCATCTAGTGCATTTCCATTTTAAATAATTTTGTATCTTTTATATGTTATTCTCTATTGATTTAAAATTGAAAAATAAACTTAATATGTAACTAGTAATCATTTTCTGTTAAATTCAATACATGTATATTTTAGCATTTCATCATACTGGCACTATTATTTATTTGGTAAGTTAACAATTAAGCACAAGAAGTTCTAACACATTTTCCCTTACCTATATTCATAAGTAGTCACTTGATTGAGGAGTAATCAATTATAGTTTTAAGGCTACAAAAATATTTCCCATTATCTCAGGAGAGATATTTATAAGTAATTATATAAAAGACTTAATATAGGACAATAACTTTACTCACAGGATTTAACAAATAATATATAAAAATAGATAATGGTGGTGAGAAATTAAACGAAATAAAGCCTTGTTTACTTCCAAAACATGGTGTCTGCTACTTAGTTTTAAATAATTCCCACTGTAATTCCTTTTGAATATATGTCATGCAGTCTAGACATTTGGATTACAAATAGTGGATCAATCATTTTAAGACAACATGAGCAAGTCAACTTGTAGCTATTGGCTGAGTTTGGGCCAAAGACAAATAATTGAAACATCAAACCATTCACGATAAAGTGCATTTCTTATTCAGAAAACACATATACACATGAATAAATGTGAGTAGGTAATAGAAAATTTGAGATTCCAAAGTAATTTCTAATACAAGACAAAAAATTCCAGAATTTTAAAAACACTCCTTCTGAAATGTAGTAGGTATTCCTGGTATTTTCTGACATCTAACTCTACTTTTTCTTTTTTTTTTATTACCCACACAATCTTCTTATCCAAATGGTTTATATTAGTCATAGGAATGCTTCCCACTGAACCATGACTGACACATGTGCGCATCACTCGTGACCTGCCACTGTTCAAACTCTCACGTCAGTCACTATTATTTCTTTTTTCTGACATGGATAATTTAGTGTTCAAATAGTGGAGCAGTAGCAAGCCTTAAACAGCTTGATCTTTCACCCTAGAGAGTTGCCAAGAACTTTGGAAGACATTGGTTGAACAAACAATCACGTATGTTTTGTAAATTCATTGATATTTTAAGCTTCTGTATCATTACAACATAAGCTGTCTTACTCAGAAAAATATAGCAACACATAAAACAATACTGTGACCACTTCATACACTCCAAGTTCTTTAAGATAGTATGTCATAGGAATTAGGAAGTTCTGAAATATAAAAGGAAATATCGTATCTGGAAAGTCAAATCAAAATTATAAAATATTTTGAAAGGAATACAATAAAACTGTTAATTGTCATATTTGATAGCCTGCAGCTCAAGGAGGGTCTACATTATCTAAAGATAAATGTGAGCAGTGAATTGATAAATTCAAGCAGTGCTGTATATATATATATGAAATCTTACATGGTTAAAGAGAAAAATACTTGCTCAACTGGGCACTTGAAAATCTCTGAAACATGTTGGATTAGACTATTATTTAATTTTAATTGTTTCAATGCCAAAAGATTTCAGTATCAAAGAGTTTTGAACCACACTGTCAGGTAGGTAATCATGAGAATAACTATAATTTTCTAGTGCCAACATGCCTCAGTTTCCTAATCACTAGAATAGAATACCGAATACCCACAATTTAAAGGAGAAAAAAGAAGTCTAAGAAAGATATAAAGAAAAATGCCTAAGAAAAATGTAAAGATGCCTAGGAAAGAAAGGAATTACTCTTGGGTTTCTGTTTTTTGAGGACTAATTATCTTTCTAATGTAATTTGTTAGATTGTATCTGTTTTTCTTTTAATTTTTAAATTTTATTTTAATGGTACATTTTAGATGTACATAGTGATAACATTATCATAGGGGATTTGTACCTGTACATGACATATCTTGTTGCTTCTTTTTTTCCCATTCCCCTACCTTCCCTTCACCTCCTCCTCCCTCTTTATTTATAAAAGCTTTGTTTCCATTTTTTTCTTCCATTTCTTATTTTTCTTGTCCCTCTGTTCTTTCCCCCTCCCCTCTTTTGTTCCCTTTCCCATTTGGACATTTTCTTCCCTTTCCCAATATAATACATTTCAGTCTTTATTTACACTTTCTGTTTCTCACACCAGAGAAATAATGCGGGATTTCAACATGTGTGTCTGATTTATTTCACTTAAGAGTATGGTCGCAAGATGCATCCATTTACCTAGAACTATCTCAAGCTTCTTTACGGTAGAGTAGTATCCAATGTCCTCACTCCAGAAAGAATGGCTATTATCAACAAATCAGCCAATAACAAATGTCGGAGGGGCTGTGGAGAAAAAGGAACCTTTCTCCACTATTGGTGGGAGTGTAGACTGGTGCAGCCGCTATGGAAATCAGTGTGGAGATTCCTCAGGGAACTAGGACTAGAGGTTCCATTTGACCCAGCTATTCCCCTTCTTGATATCTTCCCAAAAGAATTAAAAGCATTATACAGCAGCCATATATGCACACCTGTGTTTATAGAGGCACAGTTTGTAGTAGCTAAATCTTGGAAACAGCCCGAATGCACATCAACCATGGAATGGATGAAGAAAATGTGTTTTTTTTTTTTTTAATACAATGGAGTACTACTCTGCCATAATGAATCTGTTTTTAACTTAGCAGTTGTGAAATCTGCCTTTTTAAAATACGGATTGAGAGAAACAGAGAGAGAGAGCAATCGAACTACACAAACAATAAAACAATTTCAAATAAATAAATGTTGATTATGAGGAACTTAATAAAAGAGACTGAAACAATCCAAGTTGACCCCTTGTTCCTATAGCTAGCAGGATTTCTGTATTACTTACTTTTCTAGAATCAATGTTTTGTAAGAAAGCACATTAATACAGAACAATTACAAATTACAACATTCACTCACAAGCCAAATGCAGGAAGAGTAAAGAACATCTGTCTGTGCACCAGAGACCTGAAAGATCCAATCAAGCGCTGGGAGCCCACAGCAAAGTCTTATGTACATTGGTGTCTGTACTACGAGGCTGAAGAAATCTGTACTGGAACAAGGATAAGATGCTCACAGTGGAGATGAAGACCAAAGCTCCCCAAAGCGAACACCAGCCATCTCCGACAACAGCAAGGCCCTGAGCTACTTCTACGACAAGAATGGCTGAGTTTACTTCAGGAGAACCAGCCTCGACAGAGCTTCTCCTGGGAAGCAGCTGGCACCATCTTCTGCTCCCGTTCTCCTTTATATTTTTGTCAGTAACCCTCAAGGGGATCTTCTACACCCAGATCTACAGAAACTCGGTCCAGCTGGGCATTTCTGCTAAAGTTGACCACAATAAGCCCACAGTATCTCAGGAAGTGCTGCCTTAATTTACCATGCCATCTTGAGAAAACAGCCAAGCTCCAACTCCATATTATATTTTGTTAAATGTTGGTATCCTGAATGCATTTTATAAGCTTAGAAAAATACATAATATATGACATTATTGTCTTTAAAGTGTCAAATTATTTATGATTAAACCATGAAATCTATACCTAGGCAGTCATAAAGGTCAGGCACAAATGCCAACCAAGGGAAATTAGAAGTGAAACAGAAATTTAATTTCTCAATTATTCTTTTATCTCTTTTTATTGCACTGCATGATGAATAAACAACAAATCATTACATGAAGGTATTTGGCCATAAACAAAGAAAATCTCACTTAAAAATATACTGGTTAACTCTTCTCACTCACATAAAAACTGATATGATTTTGAAAATATATATTTATAATTTCAAAAAATAGGAATTTTGACTTGATTTTGTCTAAAATATACGAAAAGCTACACATTATTCTGTGGATTGCAATAGTAGAAAATTAAAACGCAGTGTCTTTATAACCTAAAATATCTTTATAAATATATCAGGAATATTTTCTAAGAAGAAATTGGATTTTTAAAACATTAGTCCATATTCTTCATTGGTCGTTGGTAGGAGATGATCACAAAAACATTTGACAACCTGATTAGAATTTGGGACTCATTTATTTAAAAAAACGATCATAAGAAATGGTTCCCGGATTTTGATATGAAACAGTATCTGCTGCTCCAATATTGTACCAGGCAGCTCCTGTCTTTAAATACTCCTTTTCTGTTCCATTTGTCTTCTGAGTAAAGTTGCTGTCTCAGTTGGTAGACAATTTTGGGGAGGGTGCTGGGGATCGAACTCAAGGCCTGTGCTCGCTAGGCAAGCACTCCACCACCGGGCTAAATCCCCAACCCAGTAAACACAAGATCGAAGAGAGAAAACTCGACATCCTCAGACTGTGAAAGGATGTTGTTTGATGGAAGCTTTTAAGTGGAAATTGGACCCTCCATATTTCGATAAAAAGTTTGCAAAATTCTTGCTGTTCTAAGCAGCTGGTTAAAACATAAATGTCTCATTCTGTATTTAAATGCTGTATCATTTTGGTCTCCTAACAGGGAAGAAAAATTGAGGTTTAGAACTTGAACTCCTTTGATTCATTTTCATTATTTATTGCCTGTTTAAATGTAGGAGAATTTCTTTCGTAAAATGCCGCTCCTCACCTTTATAATGAATGTCATTTGCTGTCTGTGATTCAAATTAGTGAATAGCATAGATGAAGTGATTACAGACATCGAATCATGAATTTCGGAAGCATTTTTTCTTTGTAAACATTTCCTTATCCTTCTCTTACAAAGACTGCAAGCTATGCCAACACATGGTGGCTTTACTATTATTCTATCACATACATTTACTTTCTTTTCCCCATCCTGTGGCCCCTTTTCAATGGATTATTCTAATTGCAAAATGGAAAAAAAAAAAAAAGCTACTCTTGTGCAAGGAAATTCATGACAAAGTATTTGCCATTGAGTGGGGCAACTACTTGTTGGAGATAAATTCACATTCTTCTTATGAAAGCAATACAGAAAATAAAGTCATAAAACCCTCAGAGACAAAACCCTAAGAAGAAATTTTAAAAAATATGCTTTATTATAGCCTAAGAGATCTCCTCACTATTTGGCAATAGTACGTAAATAAAATCAATGAAGGTGAGTAATTGAGATCGACCTAGAAATGCTCTGAGAGGCCATATAAGTTTATCTTCTCCCAATAATTAAAAAGAGTTTGGGTGGAGATTTAGCTCAGAAGTTAGAGTATTTGCCTCGCAAGCACAAGGCCCTGAGTTCGAGCCCTAGGACCAAAATAAAATAAAAATAACCAAGAGTTTCGTCTTCAATCTGTATACATCATGGTTAACTTCATAAGGTCTTACAAGATAAATAAATGAATCTAATAGTGGAAAAATAAAAAGAGGGTTGAGAGAGGTAGAAAGAGAAGGGAAATAGAATATGAACATGTGCCAATTCCCTACAGTGAATGCAATCATTAAGTACTGCAAACATGTACTAATAGAAGTCAAAAATGTAAAAATAAATGAAGTGAGAAACAGTTCCTTGGAGAGAGTTGAATACAGGTATTGTAACCCTCAGTAATACAGAAATAGAGTTTCAGAGA